>JAJOOO010013034.1:0-32655 GCA_029582685.1 Solanum piurae
ATCTTTCAACTCTGAAGCTCCAACCTTCTTTGGGATCAAGGCAATGAATGTTGCATTGAGGCTTTTCTCAAACTTCTGATATTCATAAAAATATTGGAGTCTTCAGGATGTCCTCCTTCATAAGTTCCCAGAAAGCCAAATAAAAGGACATAGGGAATCCATCCGGCCCTGGTGCCTTTTCCATAGCACACAACTTAATGCCTTCTAAGATTTCATCCTCTTCAAATTGTCTTTGTAGCTCCTCCTGTTCTTCTGCAGCAGATATACTTGTAGCTTCATGTAACACTAATTCTGGCCTCCACTCTTCTGCCTCTTTATACAGGTTCTTGTAGTAAATTTGAATAGCTTCTTTGATCTCCTTTGCATCTGTCACCTCCATACCATCCACCTTCAAGTTATCTATGGAGTTTACCCTTTTGTGAGCTGTAGCTATCCTATGGAAGTATTTTGTATTTTTGTCTCCCTGTTTCAACCATTGTATTCTTGATCTTTGTCTCCAAGCTATCTCCTCATTTCTTGCAACTTCTTCAAACTCTATAGCCAAATTTGATTTTTGCATTGCCTCATCATCTGTGAGAGCTCTTTGTTCCTGGATTGCTTCCAAAGCTGCAAGCTGGTTTAAAATGTCACCCTTTCTTTGTTTCCAATTGCCCTTGGTGTTTCTACGCCACTCTTTTAACTTTTCTTTTAGCATCTTCAGTTTCTCAGCTAAAATATAGTCAGGCCTCCCCTTAACAACAAAAGCTCCCCACCACTGTCGTACCTTTTCTTTGAACCCTTCTACCCTCAGCCACCAACTTTCAAATTTGAAGTATGTTTTCTTGAAGTTCAACTCTCCACAAGATAGCATGATTGGGTTGTGGTCAGATCCTATCTTTGGTAATACTGCCTATTTGATGAGAGTAAACTGCTCTTCCCATGATGAAGAGTGTAGATGCTTATGGTTCCTTGAGTTATGCCGCAGAATAAAGGCACGCAAGGAGGAAAAATTCTGGAATTTATGAATTTGATATCCATGGGGTAGGTCTCGCTCTGTTCCTTCAATATCTTGTTTTTCTGATTTTCAGTCATATCTTTGTTATTAATATATCAGCTTTTATAGTTAACAGAATAAACTGATACTGGGAAAGGATGAAGTAGGGAAACAACTCATATATATTAAGGATAGTGCAAACTTAAAATAAGTGCAAAATCACCTTTTTGGACTCGGCATATAGGCCCATGCCTACAACATAAAATGGAATCTCACGGCAGAGAGTGGCACCAGTTCCACGGAAAAAACCCTTAAGACCATCTTGCTGCCAGGTACCAATGATTGCTGCCCCAACATTGTCAAAAAGACCAGCTTGCAATCTTTGCTTGAGCACCTCACAGGGTATTCTCACAGCAGTACCTAAGAAAGTGCTGCAGAATGATGCCACAGATTGAACCTAGACAACATTCCAATAACAAAAAAATGGATAAGTAAATTCCTTTGTGAATCCAAATAAATAAAGAAGCTCGGTCAGTAAATGACCATGTGTAACATGATAGTGCTCAACTAATTGATCCCACTTCCCTTATTACTTTGATACGTTCAAGCCTTCTTATGTAGATACTACTATGGGGTACATGAAACAGCATAGCAGGTGGCATCCAAGAACATCAATTTGACTAGAGTATCAAAATCAGGAAGGTGGGGGCAGAGAGAACAAGCACACTGAAAAATGTGAAAGAAAAATATTGTATCATTTTTGTTTTTGTTTTTCCTACATATCATAGCAGCTCACCTAGCTTCTAGGAAAAGTTCTTTAGTCCCATTGAAAGATGAGCAGATCCCATGAACACTTGGATAATTTAAAAGCATAAGAAGTGACCTTCAAAATTCAACCTAATATGAGTAGTCGTTCTAAGTCAACAAAATTGTGTTTCGTCCCTAGGATGCTTAAAAATGGAGGACATATGCCGACAGAAACTATTCAACAAATTGGGCCCTCCAATGAATGGAACCATCAGAAGGCAGAATCAACTGGGTGCCACCTTGATTCTAAATGAGAACCAGATAAACCACAATGAAAGTCTCATAGGCTGAAAGACAATAATTGAAGGAACAAACAAAATGATGGTAATAAGAAGAAGCTCCCAGGGTTTTGGTCTAGTGGTAAGAGAGAAGAAGGTAGAGAGGCAAGCCTATTATCCACCGAATTCTGAACCATGCAACACTTATCCTCAAGGATTTCTTGGTCATTAAAAAAGGTGGTAATAAGAAGGCCTCAACTAGGCATCATGTAAATGGATAGAACTAAAGTAGAGCAATAGGAAAGAACATTGATGAGAAAAACAAACTTCTTTTCTAATAAGGAAACATCATACTTCCTTTGGAATAGCAAAATAAACTCTCTAGTCGTTGTGTAGGTAGCTCGGGAATTCTATTTAAACAATCTAATTGACTCCTCGCCCAACTAATGGTCTTTCTTCCCCCATATACCAAAGATGTTGGCTTCAGGCATACGCATTGGTTTGATAAAACCCCTTTGGGAGAAAGATCATCCACCAGAGAGCAAAACTTTCATATTATGGGCATATCTAAGACATCGACGTTGAAGAGTTGATATATCAAATTTTTCTACGACAAAACTTTTGAAAGCTGATATGCCTTCCATTCTGCAAAATTTAAGGTCCAACCTTTTTTAAAAGATTACCCTAATTAAACCAATTGCCAACTTTCTCAAGACCTACCAAATTTAAATTCACAGCCCTCCTACTATATTACTTTTGTAAAACCAGTAAATGGTTGCAAACTTCAACTACCTTCAGCTCTCAATAAGCGAGCAGAGAATGGAAGGCATACGGAATTTAGGAATGTGTAGACGTGCTTTGTAATGAAAGCAGCTAGAGGTATGCCCATAAAGACAAGACCATGTGAAAGATGTTGATTAATGTGAAGTACTCGATTGGTTACCAGAAGACATGACTCTTCCTAAGGGACAATCCTGTAAAGGTAAACGGTATACCAAAGGGAAGATCGGACTTCTCAAAGCCCTTCTGGTTGTTGCTGAAAAATGGAAATAGAGTTCGGTTTGCTTTTGAGATTTAGAGCCTGTTTGGCATTGCTGCTAAAAATAACTTATTTTTAGAAGCACTTTAAAATGACTTTTTAGAAAGGTGCTTTTGAAAAAAAGTAATTCATGTTTTGCTAATTCATTTGAAAAGTGTTTTTCATAAGCAAATTGTGTTTGGCTAATCTTTTTTAAAAAGTGCTTTTAAGAGTCAAATTACAAAAAAGGACAACTATTAATGTACTTCTAATATTTTAAAATTATTTTATAGAGAGAAAATATTTTAAATATCTATTATAAGAAAATTAATTAATTTTTTATTTTTTTTAAATTAAAATTTACATGTTTAAATATTCAATCAATATTACACCTTTTTTGGGAGGCTGAAATCTTTAATTGTTAATTTTTTTTCTTTTTTCTAAACTTATAAAAATATGGGAAAAGGATCAAATATGCCCCTAAACTATTCAAAAAAGTCTAGATATACCCCCTCTCCGTTTAAAGTTTAGCTCACTCATGCCCTCGCCGTCCATCTTTTCGCATAGATATGCCCTTGTGGGCGTTAGTTGGTCTGCTGGACATATCTAGCTCATTTTCCATTTCTTTAAATGCCACATGGAATTGCCATGTCATTTATATGAAAATGGAAAGGGATCAATTATGCCCCTAAAAAATTCCGACCCATAAATCAACCCCCTTTTAAATAAACTATCCGACCCGTTTTCAACAAAAAAATTTAAATTTTTATATTTTTCGGTAAATCCCGAAAATGAGTAATTGACTAATAAAAAATATGAAAAAAAATATAAAATTAACGGCAAAAATTCACAAATAAATATAGTAACCTTAAATTCAACAATTTTTTAAAATTTTTATTTTTTCGATAAATCCCGAAAATGAGTAAATGATTAATAAAAAATATAAAATTCACAAATAAATATAGTAACCTTAAATTCTGCAATTTCAACAATTTTTTTAAAATTTTATTTTTTTCCGGTAAATCCCGAAAATGAGTAATTCATTAATAAAAATTAGAAAAAATATGAAAAAAAATATAAAATTTACGCCAAAAATTCACAAATAAATATAGTAACCTTAAATTCAACAATTTCAACAATTTTTTTAAATTTTTATTTTTTTCGGTAAATCCTGAAAATGAGTAATTGATTAATTAAAAATAGGAAAAATATGAAAAAAATTATAAAACTAAAAAAATTGTTGAAATTGTTGAATTTAAGGTTACTATATTTATTTGTGAATTTTTGGCGTTAATTTTATATTTTGTTCATATTTTTCCTATTTTTTATTAATCAATTACTCATTTTTGGGATTTACCAAAAAAATAAAAAGAATAAAAAATTGTTGAAATTGTTGAATTTAAGGTTACTATATTAATTTGTGAATTTTTGGCGTAAATTTTATAAAAAAAAATTCATATTTTTCTTTTTTTTTATTAATAAATTACTTATTTTCGGGATTTGCCGAAAATATTTTGGTGAAATTGTTGAATTTAAGGTTACTATATTTATTAGTGAATTTTTGGGGTTAATTTTATTTTTATTTTCATATTTTTTATTAATCAATTACTCATTTTTCGGGATTTACCAAAAGAGATAAAAATTTAAAAAAATTTAAAAAAATTATTGAATTTAAGGTTACTATATTTATTTGTGAATTTTTGGCGTTAATTTTATATTTTGTTCATAGTTTTCCTATTTTTTATTAATCAATTACTCATTTTCGGGATATCCCGAAAAAAAATAAAAATTAAACAAAATTGTTGAAAACGGGTCGGATAGTTTATTTAAAAGGGGGGTTGATTTATGGGTCGGATTAGGTGTTTATGGATCCGAATTTTTTAGGGGCATAATTGATCCTTTTCCATTTTCATATAAATATCATGTGGTAAGGTCAAAATAACATGGCAATTCCATGTGGCATTTAAAGAAATGAAAAATGAGTTGGATATGTCCAGCAGACCAACTAACGCCCATAAGGGAATATCTATGCGAAAAGTTGGACGGCGAGAGCACGAGTGAGCCAAACTTTAAACGGGGAGGGGGGGGTATAGACCTTTTCCAATAGTTTAGGGGCATATTTGACCCTTTTCCCTAAATATATTGTTGTTACCTTTTTTCTAATTCTACAAAATAATACATAAAATAGTATATAATATATAAACGTAAAATAAATTATAAAATTTATTATATAAAAATAAAAAAATAAAATTCTTAAATGAAATTTAACGAAACTTATGAAATATGCTTATTAATTAATAAGAAATATATTGGTCTTGAGAAAACATAATTTTTGTTTCTGCTTCTACTTTTCTTAAAAAGCAGAATTTTTTAGCTTCTCCTAACAACAGAAAAACAGAAAAACTGCTTCTGCTTCCGTTTAAAAGCACTTTTACTGATTTGTCAAACACTTGATTTTTCAACAAAAGTGTTTTTTTCTCAAAATAAGTGTTTCTAGCCTCCCAACAGCAATGCCAAACAGGTTCTTAGTATGGTGAATATTGATGGCTCCATGGGCAAGGTGATGCTATAGAAGCCCTAAGAAGACCATCTAAAGGTCTTAAGCTAAAGAGTTGCAAGCCAAGACTGTTGAGATTCGATGGGAAATCAAGAAGATACTTATCATGGAAGAAAAACCCAACAACGAGACCACGAATTGTGGATAAAAATGGGCTAAGTGCTACACATATTTTATGGTTCAAGTCCAAGCCCAAATGAAAGAATATTGGGACCCAAATGGGGCTTAAAATTCTGTCAAAAGGGAGGACAGTTTAGGTCAAATTTGGAAACTTCTCCTTATTATTTCTATAGGGAAGAATTTTTGGTATTATTTTTACATGCTATCCTTGTTTAAAGTTTCCTAGTTAGATTTTATTCATTATCTATCTATCTATCTATCTATATCTATATTTATACTACCTTAAAAGTATGAACTCACTAACTTGAATGTTAAATTACTATAATACCCCCAACTTAAAACACCCAATTTAGTATATATTTTATGTTTTATATTATATTTATTTATTTATTTATTTGTTCTGTATTATATTAAAAGCTGACACCTTTTCACAATGATGGTTAGTAACTTTTTCGAATGGTTGCGACTTTTTCTATAGATTAGTGACTTTTTCGATGAATTATGACATTTTCGAAAAATTGTGATTTTCCTTAAGGGTTGTGACTTATCTGATAAGGCACGATAAGCACTTTTTCATACTATCTCTTGTTGCCTATGAATAGAGAGACTTTCGAAGACATTTAAATTACAAATTTTGTAATTTTCTGCTCTTCTTCTTAAAACAAGGAAGATTATGGCAATTATTCAATTATGCAATTACAATATTTTTTGTGGGTAAACTAGACAGATCAACAAAAATAGATGCAACACGGAGAATGGAATAACACAGCTTCAAACGAGAAGACTATCTAGATAATTAATATGTACTCATTTTCATAGCCATAAATATACTTTTGCAGCAACATCTACTTAACAAGAAGTTCAATGATTTTCTTTTGCACAAACTGCAACTTGGTGTGCAAGCGGTGTAAGTCTCAAATAAGTCTCAAACTATTGGAGAAAAAGGATTTGATCAAAAACTTGTTTGAAGATTTCAAACATTATTTAATAGGTACTCCTCTATTTCCAATTTATTTGTTGGTACTTTTATTTTTATTCAGTTTAACATAGGATGTTGTTTTTTCTTGGGGGTGGGGGTGCATCTTTAAGACCACAAAGTGAAAAGACATATTTATATATTCTACATATCCTTAAATCAAAAGTCTTCTTTATTTTTTAAAATTTCATGTCAAATTAAAATTAGATAAATCTATACCTATCTTTTTTTTAATCTATAATACCATAATAGAATGAATTGCCTAACTTAATTATTAAATTATTATAATAACCCCAACATAAAACACCAAATTTAGTATATCTTCTATATTTTGTATTGTATTATATTTATTTGTTTATATTATATTATTTTATATTGAAAGAAGACACCATTTCACATTGAAGGGTTGTAACATTTCCAATGAGTTGTGACCTTTTCGAAGGGTTGTGACTATTCTACAGGGTTGTGACCTTTCCGAAGAGTTGTTATTTTTCCGAAGGGTTGTGACTTTTCCAAAGAGTTATGACTTTTCCGAAGAGTTGTGACCTTTTTGCAGGGTTGTGACTTTTCTAAAGGGTTGTGGCTTTTTTTTTATAAGGCACAATAAGCAATTTTCATAAACTACCCCTTGTTGGCTATAAAAAGAGGGGTTTCCTCAAATTTTTTAACTACAATTTTTAATGTTTTTCATTGTTCTTCTTCTTGAAACACCCAATTTAGTATATCTTCTACATTTTATATTATATTTATTGATTTATATGATATTATATAAAAAGAAGATACCATTTCACATTGAATGGCTACGACTTTTCCAAAGAGCAACGACTCACCATATGATCCACGTAAGTGCTAACGGAGCAACGTCTCATTTTATTTTTTGAGAAAGGTAACTTGTATTATAAACAAAAGAATACATAACGAGTATTCTAGTAATACTTACATCCAAAAGTTGCAAAAAGCAAAGAACTCCTATGGAGGTCATAAGAACTCTAAAATACTAGGAATATCCTCTGCATCTTGAGGATATTCATGTTTACACCAAAAAAAAAAAAGAACCAGGCAATTCAGCTTCAAATTCTACATAGAACAACTCTTGTTTTTAAAACATCTTTGGTTCCTCTCCATCCATATAGACCACCAAATGCAGGCAGGGACAATCTTCCATCTCTCCCTGTGTCCTGACTGATTCCCATCTCTGCTCCAGCAAGCTAAAGTTTCTTTGATGTTCCTTGGCATAGTCCAACTGATGCCCCTTAAGTTGATCAAAATCTGCCACAACTTCGCAGTCTCTCTACAATGTAGAAAGAGATGATTTATTGTCTCGACCTCACATTCACAAAACCAACACCTGTAGCAGATTTGCATGCCTCTTTTCATGAGGTTGTGTTGAGTGAGTGCAGCCTGATTGGCTAACAGCCAAGTGAAACATGTTATCTTGAATGGTATCTTGACTTTCCAAATCATCTTCCAAGGCCATCCACCTGTATGAGTACCAGGTCTTTGTGAGCTTCTATAATCCGAGCCAACTGAAAATCTGCCTTGCTCATCTGGATTCCAAAATAGATTGTCCTCATTTGTGTTTAGATCTTTGCACTGCCCTAGAATGTTGAGTAGCTCAACTATTTTATTAACCTCCACATCATTTAGATGTTTTCTAAACCTTAGATCCCACCCTTGATTATCTCTCATTTCTCTTATTGTAGCCTCTTTTTGAGGCTCATGTTGAACAAAATAGGGAACCTATTTCTCAAAGTCACCTGATCCACCCATTTGTCTTCCCAGAACAACGTCCTTCCACCATTCCCTACCTTGACTTTGCATTTGTTCAAGAATTTGATCCATAAATTTCTGATGGATGTCCATACTCCAGATTCATAGGGTTGTGTGGCCAGGTTGGTGATCCACAAATTTTCCATACCAGACCTAGCCTTTATTGTTTCCTTCCAGAGAGCTTGTTCTTGTGAGGTAAATCTCCATAACCACTTCATAAGTAAGCTTTCTGGATTTTCAGATTCCTAATCCCCAAACCTCCTTCCTTTTTGCTGAGAATGATTTGGTCCCACTTCACTAGATGGAATTTATGATTATTAGGATCACAATTTCCTTGCCACAAAAAATTCCTCCTAATTGCATCCATTCTGTCAATCACATTTGCAGGCATATGGAAAACAGACATCATATATGTGGATAGAGCATCTAGCACACTGTTAATGAGTGTGACTCTTCCTCCCAAGGACAAATATTGACTCTTCCAGTTCACCTGCTTCTTCTCACACTTTTCTAGAATGTTGTTCCAGATACCTTTTGACCTGCTCTTGTCACCCAAAGGCATCCCTACAACTTCTCCTCCTCCTTCTAAATGCCCAACCTAAGTTGCTAAGACTCGGGCGCAGGTGTCCGATACAGGTGCAGATCTAGAGGTCGGATATTCTATGATCTAAATTTTAAGATTTAGGGATACGGATCCATGTATGGATACGGGTGCAGGGATTCGGCTAAAATAATTCCATTGTCTAAAAATAGAGTTATAAAACCTAAATTATGAGATATTATGGGGAAGATTGAGAAGAAATTATTGATCAAGAGGACACTCTTGAAAGGAGATAAAAGGAAAGGGAGTAACAATAGAAATTTATATACACAAGGTATTCCATTTTCTCCAATCTCACCTTAGTTTTTGTTTTGATTACATAAATCATTGAATCTGTCCAGAATTTCTACCTCAAATCTGGTCCGTTGAAGTACCCAAAATCGGTTGACCAGATCGTGTACGGATCCCACACCCACACCCATGTCGTGTCGACACGGGTGCGGCATCGAAAGTGAAGAGTTGCCGCAACTTAGTGCCCAACTAAACATTATTTCTTTCACTATGCTCGACATCACCCACTCAGTCTAAACCATCTCATAGTTTCCCACCATAAACAAGAAGCTATATCCGACAATGTAGAAGAAGGTGATTTACATCTTCACCTGATTTTTTGCACATGAAACACCAACTAACACATTATTTTTTCTTCCTCAAATTCTCCACTGTTTGGATCACTCCTCTAGTAGCTAGCCAAGTGAAAATACATACCTTTCTCGGTACCCTAGGGATCTATATATACCGATACATGTGGAAAATCACTCTCTTCCCTAATTAGAAACCTCACATAATAATATGACTTCACTAAACAAATACCATGCCCCTCGCCCTCCATCTCCATACATCGTAGCTATCAATAGTAGCTTTTTGTTGGTGAAGCAAATCAAGTAAGTTCTGAAATTCTTCAAACTCCCTATCTTGCAAATTTCACCAAAACCTAAAAATCCCAAAGCAATTCTCCTTTTGCGAACTCCATAACCATTGAATCAACATCTTTTAGGGGGGGGGGAGAGAAATACTATACATGTTAGGAAATGTAATTCTCAAAATGTTATTTCCACACCACTTATGTTCCCAAAAACTCACCCTGTTCCCATCACCCACCCTAAAATCTATACTCATTGAACTCTTCCCATCCCTTTAAAATGTTTTTCCATAAGCCACGTCCATATGGGAGTGAAATATTTTTAGTCCTCCAACCTCTTTCCAAAATTTCATACTTCTCACTAATAACTCCTCTACACAAAGCATTCAGCTCCACCCCAAATCTCCATAACCACTTTCCCAAAAGCCCACCCCAACACTTAGGTAGTGACAATCGCCCAATTTATCAAGTGAAAAAATATCTCTGAAGCTTTTCCAACATTTTTGTAACACTGACTGGGGAGTGTAACAAAGACATAAAATATGTGGAAATGCCTGACAACGTACTCTTCTTGTTGAGATTATATAGGTACATTGTTTAGAGAATTGTATAACGTGAGTGGGAGAAGCATCCATGCAGCGCTTCTCAATTTAAGTCTTACGGGTTGTTTTGACCACCGATAACCCAAGGAGGAGGATATACATAGTGGTTAGTTGACTTGCCTGTTCAAGAAACTGGGGGACGTCAACCACCTCATACTTCATTGTGTCTCGGAGTTGTGGGCTTTGACATATGCAGCTTTCATGTTTTGACATTCATCGGGTGCCCTAGAATAGAGATGGATATGGTTCCAAAGTAACTTGGCTTGTAGTTGTAGGAAGAAACTAAGGAAGACCTTGCCTTATTGTATTTTTGGTTATTTTAGAGAGAAAGAAATAGGCGAACGGAGAACCTTTGATAAAGTTGAGAACCTGATGTCAAGAGTCCAAAGTTTTCTTTCATTTCATTTTGTATTTTTGGTGCAAAGTGGTGGGAATACCTGCTTGCATGAATAGCCACAACACATTTTGTAAAGATGACACCATCTTGGTGTGGTACTATTGAATTGCTTTAAATTTATCTGACGAAAACTGAACAGTATTATGTAGAAGAAAGGGAAATTCCTAGGAAGGAATCACTGCTAAGCTGTTACCTGTAGCTCTGGAAGTGTAGGAGCAATATTAATCAGCACAACCTTGCTTGCTTCAAAAATTCCAGTCCGCAATCCATGGCTGCAATAATCAATCAAATTGACAATTCAGATACAGAGAAGGAATTTTTTCCAAGATAGAGGAACAAAACAGAAAACAACTAACCTTGAAAACTGCCCTAGAATAGCAGGAATCGAACCTCTGTACAATCCCCTTGCTCCAAGTTCAGGAAGCTTTGATATTATTTGTGGAAAGGTTAGTGTTGATGCTTGGACTTGTGTCTGAGGAACCAGCCAGAAATTTTAGAATGTCATTTTCACTCTAAAAATGATTGCTTATTAATTTTCCATATCAACTTCATTGTACCCAACTAAACCATAAGAATAATGCCACAATAAATGACAGACTTATCACCTTGATTCAGAGTTACTTATGCCTCATTGAATACCATAATATAAATCACAAATAATACAATAGGATACTTTCCAGACATAACATATGTAACACCAAACAGGAAAAAGATCAGATGAAAAGTACAACCTTGCACAAATTTAATTACCTGTCAAGAAACTGGTAAGAAGAAATTAAACATCTTCGTAGGAAAAATCAAGAATAGGAAACTATATACTCTTACAACATCTTCCCCCATACTTCTTAAGAACGTATAATAAAAGGTACAAGTACCCCCCTAGACTATGACCGAAATCCCAGAGACACACCTTAACTAAACTAAGGTCCTCCCACGCGCCTCAATTGCGTGGAGTCACGGAGTGTGCCACGTAAGACAAAAGGTGTACAAAATTACAAAAAAAATAAGTTTGGGGGGTAATAGGACCTTAGTTTAGTTAAGGTGTCTCCGGAATTTCGGTTATAGTTTAGGGGGGGTACTTGTGCCTTATCCCTAATTTTAAATAATAGTATAACAAAAACACAACCCAGTAATCAAGCTTCTAAAGTATTAACAGAGCAAAGATGTCAGATGTTTTGCTATAACACCCTTTAAAGAGACCTTCCTGTTCACTCTGTATTTCTCCTATATTAGACTTCATGACCAAGAAGGGTAAATTGTCTACAAAAAAAAAGCCAGAAGTAATCCTAAACGGTGTAGATACAGGCTTGCAATCAGAAATGTATAGTACAACTACCTAACCTCTATATGGTGTGCTTGTGGTAAAGGAAGACAAAATTAAAGCAAAAAAGCCTGCTTACTATCATATAAAACAATAAACACAGTCGAGTACTACCTCGTTTCCAATAAACTACACCTAATTTTACCAATTACTAAGCTCATAATATATTACATTGACTATGTGTTATATAATGGTCGGAAATGTGATGGAAGTGGCATCATTAGTTAGTAAGATATTATATCACGTCTGAAGTATCATGAACGTTATGCTGCTCGGACTCTTCAAAAATTTCAATGGGTGCATCTCGGATTCGCCAAAGGTAGTGTATTTTTGGAGAATCCGACACGGGTGCGGCATCAAAAGTGAAGAGTCCACGCAACTATCAGAAGTGGTATCAATTTTATGTTAGTTTGAAGATTTTGGAGGAAGATTTTTCATTTGCCGGCAAAAAGAGTGATGTTTTTGGCACAAACCAAAAAGGAAGTAAATTTTCTTTGGCACAAAGTAGCAGCTTCTAAATTGTTTACCCAAGATTATCTACTCATATTTTACCTTTCTAGGTATCTTTTTATACTGGAAATCCAAACAATAACACCATTTATCATTTACACAAGAAGGCAATAAGTAACTGACTGCTCTAGAATATGATAGAAACTCAAACAAGTAAATTCTTCTGGAAAACAAAAAATACCTTAACCGTATCCACGGGGTGCATTAACGCTGTAGACAATGCACAGGAAAGTCCTCCTGCTAATGCTGATTTCAGGACATTTCCAGCAGGAATTTCTACAGGTGGAGGAACAGCAACCACTGTAGCAGCCTCAAACCAGATATTTCTGTATGTTATACACCACCAAGACACCAACATATGCAAAAAGGTTTAGAAATGAAGTAAGGCTCCATATTATCAATTAAAGAGATAGTAACTGTCAGGCTTTGCAATACTAACAATTGCATGTACCATCAACAAAATAATGGTTAGACACACAAAAAATGGCAACTGAACTAGTCACATGCATCTACATCCGAAAATGAAAAATGGATATCAAGAATATAACAAATTTTGATCTGAAATTTACTAACACACATCTTCCGCCGTTTTCTAATCGACTATTAAAACATTCCACTTACAAAATCTATCCCATCATACTATTTGCTCTCTAACATCTCTTTTCTTTTCGCTAATTTTGTGCTTCAACATTCTTTAACTGCAAAATGTGTCACAAATATCAAGGTCCCTTTCATCTGTAGACAGCTGCTAATTGCTATACTAACTGCAAAAGGGACCCACATGCATCAATTTGCTTCCTTTCTTTTGAGTTAATAAAAGGGGAGAGATGTAGATCGTCTTTACATGAACAGCAATTGTTATTAAACTCGATGCTTAATTTATTTGCTATGTACAGATACTGCCTTTACTTTGCTAATTTATTTGCTATGTGCAGATACTGCATTTACTTTGCTAATGTGGATACTTTTCTTTTGTTGTTGTTGAAACTGGTAATGTTGCTAATGTGGATACTTCCAAATGCGATAAAACCATCAACAGGCTTTGAAGCAAAAGCGGAGGTAGGAACATGAATGAGCATTGCATGTAATCCCTTAAAGCAGGTAGCAACAACATGCTGAACTGTACAGCTTTTCAAGTGCAGATGATCTAATCACTCCAGGCATATTTAGTGGTGCACAACTATACTCCATGTGCAACCTGGAAAACACTCTTTTCTTTGATAAATGATAACCAAGACATCCCCAAGAGCCAACTGGTGCACGATTTGAAACTCAGTGGATAATGGAACTGCACCTCTACCCTTCCCACCTAAATACCATGGTTTGTACGCAGAATGATTAAAACTCATGACATGCGCCGAACCCACATATCACGCTTTGCACTCTTACCATTGAGCTAAAGCCCTAGAGGCTAGGGAGGAACTCTTTTGTATAGGGATCTGTAGTTATTTCTAACTATATTATAGGGGATCTTACCATCAATTGCCGATTAAATTGACTCATACTGAAAAAGGGAAGTCCCACAGTACCAAATTATAAAGAACTAACTCCATCGTCTTCACAAAGCCAAGACTTCTAATACCAAAATATATTTTCAAAAGGGGGAAATATTAAATGCCCTCAAATTAAAATCTGAACTCTCCGATTTAGAATTGCTGGATGTTTCTCACAACTGTTGTGTGTCTTGCTACTACTTCTGTGATGAGGCCAAAATATAATTAAGATCATAATGTCTCAAAATTGACAAAACATAGAAGAGCCAACCCAGCAACTTCCAAAACCTAAAACTTGTGTATCCTCAATTCATATCTTTGGAGAAGTCCCTGTATTACATGAACTTCGATGATATATAAATATCCTAATCAGATATTTCCAAAAGTCCGTTTATGTTTTTCATGTTTTGTTACAGCTTAGGGAAGAATGCAAGAATATCATCTTCAATAGTATAGCACAGCTGTAAATAGCCATGTTCATTGCTGGTCTTAATAAATAAAGGCAAATTTGTCAGCCCAAAACTTTGATATCCATCTCTTCCTTTTTACAATTAGACAACTGCCGTTCTCAACAACCATTTATCCAGTTGAGTTATACAATGTCCCATATCAGACACACAAGGGCATCTAAAGGGGTAGACATTATAAAACTCAACATATCCCATCTGAGTAACTTGTTTTTCCAAGTTATGCCCCTACAGCATCTTTTCTAGTTGCATTTCCACCAGCATAAACATGAACAGTGATTAATCTCGTGCAGTAGTACCACTACTACTAGCAATTGATCTTGAGATGATCAGGCAATAGGAGACATGATTAACAGTTGAATATTGTCTTAAAAAGAATCCCACAGAAAAGCTTCTAATCAACTCATATCTCCAGGTTAGCTCAGACGAAAAATCTAGTTTCCCCAACCAAAACATGGGATGTGTTATGTAATGGAAGCCAAAAGCTGGCGTTCCACCAATGCAAACCTAAACAAGAAGCTCATCACTGTAACTTTCTTTTATATTCTGACATCTTTCTGTTTTATGTACTAACAAATTCTCAAATGCCATGATATATCATATCATTTTAAAAAGGTAAAGATATTCTACCGAGGATCTTCTTGAAGCCGATCTGATGGCAGCAGCAGCATAAAGTTCCGGAAATGTCCATAGGAAATAGACTCCTCTGCATCCGCACTTAGAAATCGCATCATGGCAATAGCATTGTCTTCATTTGCTGGAAGTCCTGCATTGTTTAGTGAGGCAAGTATCTCACTCTTCTGCAATGTGCCTGACTTGCTCAAACAAAGACTAGTATAAGCCCGCAGGATGGTAGGTTCCTTCTGTTCCATCAACGAAAGAAATTGTTTCCACCCAAAAGATTTTGAGAACAAGTGACTTCTAGCACGACACATGAGTTCATGGGCATATCTCTTTGGCAACTTTCTCTTTCTCATAGCAATTTCAAGATCTTCCAACGTGACTTGACCATCACCATCTCTATCCAATTCCTCAAAGAATCTCTTCCCTGCAAGGTTACAACACAAAACTAAGGGCATGTCTGACAATATGGAAATTTAGTTGCTGAAATTTACTTATTGTGGAGTTCTTGTACGTTGCTGGCAGCATCATCCCGACCTAAAGAAAATAATAATATTAACAAAGACCAATATATAGAGCCCCCCTAAACTTTTCCAAGTAAGTAATTCATATAGACACCTTATTTTAGGGTCTGAACTATTCAACACCTAAAGCTGGAAAATATTGTGCGTACTAAACACATACTGCTAACATGGAGCAGTAACCAATTTGGAAGCATGCAATTGCTCTAAGTTACATATATGCTCTCTGGAAAGTATGAAACTTCACTTTAAAAAATGATTTCCGGCCATTATCTTTTATTTTTCCTTCGAAAAACTATGTTCGAGATCTGGTTAGTGGTCATCTTCTCTCCTTTTATTTTTTAGATCAGGCCATTGCATCCTCCTTTTTTAAAGTAGTCATATCTTTTTAAAATATGGTCCCTCAATGGAAGCCTCTTCGTGAGGTATCAGAATCGTCCAATCTCGACCAATTTTTTCAAATTGGCAACTATGACTCCAAGCTCAACTTGCCGTATTTCCCCAGGCAAAGTCAAATTCGATAAAACAGCTACTGAAAATTAGGCAATAAAAGTCTTACTTTTCTATATTAATTTCATCAGGTTATTTGTATGGTCCCACAACTATTGATCAAGTTACTACCTTATCAAAAAAAAAAAAAAAAAAACTATTGATCAAGTTGCTTCTGTTATCAGAGCAAGAAAGTGAAGAAATCACAATGTACTTCAGAGCATAAAATTATTTGCAGTCTTGTTCTCATTAGGAGGAAATCGCTCTCACTGGCCAATACCAATGAAGTTCTACTCCCCATGGTCAAACCTCCATGTACCTCCATGTTAGGCAAGAAAGTCTATGGAGAAAAGCTTCAGCATGACCACAAAGAGAAGCACGAGTAATGCTGCCTAATGAGCTGAACATGAAGGGTGAATTGAGACAGTGGCTACTTCAATTGTATATGGCTGGTAAGCTCCAGTAGACAGAAGTAGAGGAGAAACAAAGAAAAGACAATGTCTTTATTGTCCCGTGTCCTTTTTTTTCCTTACTGATGTGTGTTAATTTCATTTGCCACGTCCCAGCGAGTGACATTCACACACTTAAGGTTGTTCAGAGTTGTCAAATATGTATTAAATAGGCATACTTTTGATAACATAAGTTGTTCAATATGTAGGACATCTAGTTCAAGTGTATATGAAAAATTCAAACAAGTTTAAGTGTTTGTCTATGTATTTGGCCCAATAACAATAACAATGATAATATATGTCACTGTGAATGACATTCACACACTTTCAGTTGTTTAGAATTGTAAAATATATGTATCTATCTAATAGGCAGACTTTTGACAACATAGTATGTTTAATAGGTCGTACACCTAGTTTAAGTATCTATATGAGAAACTCAGTCAAGTTTGAGTGTTTGTCTATGTATTTGGCCCAATAACAGTAATAATGATGATAATAACAATAATAAAGTAAAAATAAAAGGTGCACATAATAGAAGGAACCATTTACTTCAATCACGTCGATAGTTGTCCAGATACTGGAAAAATGCTCCAGTTACCTCTTTTATTTCCTTAAACTTGCAATCTCATCCAACTCCACATTACCAAAAAAATTCTTCTAGAGAAATTTGTAGTTAATCTTATTATTACAAGTCAAAATCTGGTACAAGCTATGTTCATTCAATTCTTGTGTTTTCACTTTTGTACATCTTGAATTCGAGTTTTTTTGTCCACCCACATCTTCTAGCACAATCTCATTGCAAAATACAGCCGGATAGACAATCATAATATATTATGCAGTTATCTATCAGACATGTTTTGTGTCTCACTGTTTGTTTGTTTTTTTTGACATTGGCAATTGCTTCTATTTCTTTAACAGAACACATGGGTTTTACTGAAATCATATTTACAAAATATCTCATAAATCTACTGTCCTATCCCTATAATGAGTCTAAGACATCAATGATAGAGATGGTATCATTAGAGTATATACTTACACCAAAAATATAAAGTCAAAATACAATTCATTTTGACTAGTTGTATAGTATTCTCCATATTCTCAAAAACTCTAAGGTTCTTCTCCTTCCATATTGTGCACCATATAGCTGCAGGTAAGTCTGGGCACCGGACCGGACCGGAATGAACCTGTACCGGACCGGAACGGGACGGGTTGACCGGTTTGTTGACCGGTACCGGAATTACCGGGATGGATAGTAGGTTCCGTCCCGTCCCACTATATACCGGGATGGAACCGGACCGGACCGGAATGGAATGGGATGGGATAAACGGGACGCACATATAGCTATTTCAAAAAATAATAAATTTTTTTTAGTTATTTTGATTTTTTGGAATTATGAAAATATGAATGTTTATTTATTTTTTTATGTTTAAATTAATTGTTTTGAAATTTATAATGTAATTTTACTTAAGTTTATTTTAAAGATATTTTTTTCAATTTTTACTTTTTAAATTTGCAAGTTTAAGTTTAATAAAGTTTTTTTGTTTTGAAGTTTTTGAGCTTAAGTTTTCAAGATTTGAAATTTTGAATCTTTTGAAGTTTATAAGTTATTACTTATTAATATGTTATAAGTTATACTTATAACTTGTAATTTAAATAACTTAAGTTTGTAATTTTAAAAAATTAAATAAAAATAAGGATAAAACAATGACACAAATTAAAAAAATATCAGTCCAATCCAATTTTATTTATCTTTTGAAAATATGCCTATATATAAATTATAAAATATAAATTAATTAATAAAAAATAATTAACCGGATTACCGGACCGGACCGGAATGGAACCGGAATATACCGGGATCAGCCGGACCGGAATTACCGGGATGAAATTGTGATTCCGTTCTGTCCCGAGTACCGGTTCACGGTGTCCCATTCCGTTCCGTCTCTTGTTGTTCCTATTCTTAGTTGTACTCCTGCTTCTTCCCAACTATGTAATGCTTCTATGATTTTCCCAGGCATGGACCAAGATATGTTGAGACTTAGGAATAATCTCCACAATTGACTTGTAAACTTGCAATGTATAAATAGATGGACCATTGTTGATTCTTGTGTCAGCACAGCTTCCTTAGCCAATAACCAAACAAAGCATACTACTTTGTGTGGCATTTTGGCTTTCCACATCTGTTTCCTAGGCATTGGAGTATCTGCTGGTTTGGTTGGTTTATCTTCCTATAGGCTGCATTTATTTTAGAAGTCCCATTACTATTACCCTGCCACTATAGGATGTCTTGTCCTGCCTTCAAACCACTAAATTGGTCAATGGTGCTGAAGAATTCTGTTACTCTTGGTATTTCCCAATCATTGAGGAGTCTCCCGAACACAAAATTCCACTCTCGGGGTGTCCACAATTCTGCTCATGTAAACTAAGTTGTCAATATCTAAGAATAGTGTCTCCATGTTGCCTGCTTCATGCCAATAATCCTTCCAAAATATAATTTTAACTCCATCTGCCACTTTGATTATGGTATTAGCTTTGAATTCATTCCACAAAATTCTAGTAGATTTCTATAAGCTAACACCATAAGAAGTCGTGACCTCCTTTGTCATCCAGTTATCATTCTCCTCATATTTAACTTTGATGATCGTGCTCCATAGATTCTGATTCTCATTTGAATATTTCCATAGCCATTTAATTCTTAAAACTTTACTCTGATTCTTGATCCCCAATCCCCAAAATCTCTTCTCATTGACCTTCCATTTGACTAGATGGTAACCCTTCTTGTCTTTGTTCCCTTTCCATAGAAATTTCCTCCTAATGCTATCCGATAAGCATCCAACTTATCGACAATTCTTGTTGGGACAAGACATCATGACATCACGTATGTTGGAAGTGCATCAAGCACAAAGTTTATCAAAGTCAATCTTCCACCCAGTGAGAGATATTGGGACTTCCACCTTGCTAAGTTCTCACATTTTTCAATCACCCCATTTCAGATTTCCATTGACTTAGACTTGGCCTCCAAAGGCAATCCAAGGTAGATAGTTGGTAGAGCATTGTCTTTAAGATTTTCATGTTTGGCACTTCATTAACTGCGTACATGAAGCTTTTCCTCACGTTAACATGTAAATCTAATATTTCTTCAAATATTAACAAGATCAGTCTCTGTATTTTGAGATGCTCCTCTTCATAATCATAGAATATAAGTGTGTCATTTGCATAGTGAAGGTGAATTATCTTCAAGCTATCCCTTCCAGCTTTAGCAACCTAAAATCCTCTTAACTAGTCTTCCCTAATTGTCGTCTTAATCATTAATTCTCCCAACAACTGTTTGATCTAAACTAGCTCACAAGTTTCTATAGCCACTCCTCGATATTCTGCTTCCTTCCCTAATTGTTGTCTTAATCATTAATTCTCCCAACAACTGTTTGATCCAAACTAGCTCACAAGTTTCTACGGCCACTGCTCGATATTTTGCTTCTGCACTTGATCAAGCAACCACACTCTATTGCTTACTTTTCCAAGACATCAAATTACCTCCTACTAAAACACAGTATCCAGATGTAGAACGTCTATCAGAGGGTGATCCTGCCTAATTAGCATTTGTATCTTCAATGGTATGCTAATGGCCTCGATCTCGAAGAGTAGTTCCTTACCGGAAGCTGACTGTATATATCACAGAATGCGAACAATTGCATCCCAATGACTATCACATGGGGAAGTCATAAACTGACAGGTTAGTATAGATTGCTGAAATGGTCAATATTTTCAATTAAAGAAAACTAGACAACTTCTCATGGGTTTGATAAATGTGTAAAACATGAGCAGGCTAACTTGCCAAATACTGGTTTGCGCTTGATTGCCAATCAAAGTGCAAGCGGTCAACATTGTCTGAAAGAATAACTACCTAACGTAACACAGATTAGTGTACAGTACTAAAGACCATCTCTTCCTGTTGAGACATCCTGACAATTTCAGCAATCTCAAAGTCTCAAACTTACTTAAAGTAATAATCAGTCTACTGTAACACAGAATGACACACAGACATGAGGAAATTTCACTATTTGTTTGATTCTTGACCAAAAGAAACAACTATGTAAAGCTTAAAAAGTCATTTTGACAAATTCACTTGAATGGGACAAACTTTAGATCAACTTAAGAAGTAGGAGAGAGGCATACCTTCAGCTTCTGTGTATCTGAAAAAGTCCTGGACGGAGATCAGTTTTTTCTTGTCAGGATGGTCTTTACTAGGTCGTCCTAACTGAGGCAAGAGCTCAATTAATTCTGTTATTGAAACTGTGGACAATGTTGATCTCAAACGCTCGACATTGGATAATGGAATACTAAGCAAACCACTAGCTAAACTTCTTGCGGAATTTCCAGTGCTCTCTTCTTGACCACTAATATCATTAACACCATCTTCTCTCTCCTCTCTCGCAGAAGAATCTACATCAACAATACTTGAAGGAACACCTCCTACTCTTGCAAAATTCAGATTCCCCAGAAATCCATTGACATCAGCTCTTTTACCCTCTAAAATACTGACTAGCACCTTAAAATGATCAAACTGATTGGCAGGTGGAGGAATTTGATTAAAATCCGTACTCTGGCATTCCTGTTGTGGGACTCCTAAGTCAAATTTTTGAAGATTCAAAGCTACTTGATCAAAAAGAAAACCTAGAAAGCACTCAAAAGATAAATTATTTTCCTCTTTGTGCTTCACTCCATCACAGTTATCCATAACAACCTGATCACTTGACTTCTTTTCCTTCACATCATTTACCCTCAGATTACCTTTCAGGTCATCAAGAACACTATCCTGATTCACCTTCTGAAACCGCTTTTTCACAGTCTTAAATGGGATAGGAACAGCCTGAACAAAACCAGTCATTAACAATGACCAAGCAACATCAAACTGCAGACAGTTGACACAGCTCCCATCCCCTTTGCCACTACCATACTTCTCCTTCAACCCTTTCCTGGCCATATTACCCCCTTTATCAACCTGCCCATTATTCCCAAACATTCCAACAAACATCTTAATCGGTAACTTTATCAACAAGCCTTTCTTTTTCTCATCACTAGCCACCCCTTGCTTACTTGCACTAATTTTCTTGACATCCAATACAGAACCACTACTAGTACAACTCTCAGCTTTCCCAGGCCAACAATGCTCAAAATCCTTTGCAACTTTCTTAATACCCGACTCTATAGGCAAAAAAGCATTCTTAACCAATTGTACTGAATTCAGAAATGACTCAACAGGGTCTCCAGTTCCAGATGCCACCATCACTCAACACCTTGTAACACCACCACGAAAATCAATCAAACCCAGTAACAAACCACCCCTCTTATTAACAAAAAAAAAACACAGAGATTCAAAATAAGAAACAGATCCACATATAAACCCTAACTGTACGGGAACACTGCAAAACAAATTGCCCAGTACAATTCAAGCACAACATATCAATTCAACCCCATCCACAGATAAGGTAATGGTGCCAAAAGTGAGAGCTGGTCTGTACAACTGTTATTTACACAGAAATTACAGATTCTTTGAAAATGGAGAATTGGGTTTTCTTATGTTGTTTTGCCTGAAAATGTTATCCAACAAGATTTTAGAAGCCACTAAAATTCCAAAGATGTGATCTGTGCACGGTTTTTTTTTAAGAGAATAAACAGAAAAAGAGGCCCATATTTCTTGCTCTTTTTTTTTCCTCTTTAGATTTACATAAAATCATTGGACATAAGATAATCTTAGAAATTAGAAAGAAAAAAAAATTGCACTAGTGAGTCATGATTCTTATTAAATGACAGTAATAGCCCTACTACAAGGATTTAGATTATAAAAAAACTATAGATGATTGATAAATTTGTCATTTGCATAGGATCAATGGTTGGCTGGAGTTTATTGGACGGTTAATTATATTTGGAATATAAATTGAAAAAACTCTCCCCTCGTTTTCTTTTTAATTGTCATATCATGCTTTTCAAAAGTCAATTTAATTAATTTTTAAAGTTAAATTAGATTATATTAATTCGATATTTTAAACGAAAAATTTAGATATTTAAAAATTATACGAAAAGTACTATAAATTGCAATTTTTACATATTAATATAATGAAAAAGTACATCATAAAATATCAATCAAAATTCTTATCGTTTGACTCGAAAAAAGGAAATAATGACAAATAAAAAGAACTAAAAGAGTATTATTATGTTTCAAAGAAAGAAGATCACTTGTTCACTGGCAAATTGAATAAAAAAAATAATTTTTTCACATTTTATAAAAATAAAGATCTTTTACTTGTAAAAATAAAAATTTCTTATTAAAAATTCATAATTTAAAACTAAAAGAATTTGTAAATAACCTAAACAAAAAATCTCTGTTATTTTCATCTTCCTTTTTTTTTAAAGTGATTTTTGAAACTTTATTTTTGCTTTATTTAATTTATATTTTTGTAGGTGAGGATTTGGATAATGACGGGTTGAGAGGTGAGTGTGGATAATATTGAGTGACGCAGCATCTAGTGGGAAATGGGACAATTTTTTGTCATTATATGTCCCGTTTGTGTACTTGTTTAGACGCATTTTAGGCTTATGGAATTTAATTCCCATGCAATCCTTGTATAATTCATATTTACTTTCTCCAATTCATTTTATTTGTCATTTTTTTATGCTTCTTTTAAGAAAATATTATTCTCTATTTTAAAATATTAGTATTTTTAGCTTGGACATCTAGAAAGTAAGATTTATTTTTGATAACGTACTCTTACCTTGAAAAATATGTAAATAAGGATAAAATAGGGGAAAAAACATAATTAACATCAATGGAGACTTGCGACATTCGGATTTATGTCAGGATGCTCAATTACAAAAGTCATTCATCTTGTAAGGAGACTGGTTAACATCATAGGGAGAGGAAGAAGGACTTACACATGGTGTTCATCGACCTAGAAAAGATTTACGACAACATTCCAATGGAGGCTCTATGGAGATGCTTGAAGGCTTAGGTGTGTTTATGGTGTATGCAAAGTTGATCAAGGAAGTGTACGATGGAGCTTATACTCGGTAAGGACAATGGGAGGAGACTCAGAGTACTTTTCAGTTTTTTGATGAAGTTGCATCATTGAACAACCTTTAGCTTATTTTTATTTTTCTTGGTGTTTGATGAATTGACGTGGCAAATCTAAAGTGAGGTTTCATGGTATGTGTTATTTGCGGATGACAAAGTTCTAATTGACGAGACTCGCAATTAATGTTAAGCTAGAGGGTTGGAGATCGATAAACTCTAGAGTCTAAAAGGTTCAAGTTGAGCAGAATAAGATAGAATACTTGGAATGTAAGTTTAGTGACGTAACACGTGAGATTGTCTTGAAAGTGAGGCTTAATACACAATTCATCCTAAAGAGAGGAAGTGTCAAGTATCTTGGGTTTCTTATCTAAGAGAATAGGGAGATTGACAAGGATGCCACTCATCGTATTGGTACATGGATGAAATAGAGGTTTGCATCTTGAGTCTTGTGTAATAAGAAGATGTCACCAAAACTTAAAGACAAGTTCTATAGAATGGTGCTTTGACCAACTATGTTGTATGGGGTAGAATATTGACCAGACAAGACATCTCACATTCAAAAGATAAAAGTTGTGGAAATTAAATAAGAATGGTGCAATGGATGTGTCAACATACGAAGAGAGATAGGGCAACACCCCACAACTTCTATGTAAAAATCCAAACCATTCTCCATATGCATTTAGGCCCAAACTCGGCAATTTCTATGAACTTAGATGTTAAGATAAACTCTTAAGTTAGGGAAGTGTATTGGATGTGAGTTAGGGTCATAAAGAACCTCTAGCACTAAATCGAGTTCAAAGCTTTCCTACCAATTAAGGTTTTGCATGAGATCATGTAAGGATCAACTTCAAACGAGCATATCTCTTAGAATATAAAGACTTATGTGCCCTATTACCTATCAAATTAAAGGTATTTGGGTCCTCTTTCCAACGGCACCAACTGTTCATAAATTTGAGACAAGAGTAAAACATTATAATCAATCTACCGGAGATGTTTCATGGTGTATGTCGATTGTAAGAAACTCCCCGGTAAAAGTATCATTATTTTCATATACTTGAATGGTCATCATGATTCTTCTCAATCATGATAGTTCAAATCTAATTTCAGTTCAAGGCTACAGAATTAGACTTACCATTATATAATTGAAAGCAAGTTCTCAAATGATCTTCATATACACTCATTTTAAACTGTCTTTCCATACTTATCAATTCTTTCTACAGGTTTTTTTTTCAATGCAAAATGACTCTGGAAAAAATATGATTAAAACATATAAGTGGAAGGATCAACGTATCAAAAATTTAAACTAGCTTTCAAATTCATACAAGTAACATTGTCTTTTAAAGTTAAAAGGCCAAAAAGGGAAGGGATCAAACATACTAAACTGCCATACTACAGGTTGCCACCCGAAATGATTATGTTGAGTGTCATCTTATATACTCAGTATATTATTTCACGTACTGACCATATACTTTTCTCTTCGATCGATGCATCCTATTATGATATAAATTTGTGGCTAGGCAAGTTGCATCTTTTCCGGTTAGCCGTTCGAGCTTAGAGTGGCTTACGAGAATTTTTGGAGCTCTTTTACATCTTTCCCCTAGTAGTTGGTTTCCTCTAATTTCCTTTATTATATATATTGTTGTATCATTGTATTTGTAATGTTAATCTGATACTCCCGCTCCCATATTAACATTCATCTATCAAAAAATTTCAAAATATAGAAATTGGGAAAATATACTCTAGAAAAATTTTCACGGGTTTATTGCAATAAAAGACCAGAGACTACCCAAATAGGTATTGTTATGTTACCATTAGGACAAGTAAGCTTCCAATTAAAGAGGTTTTGAGGAGACAAAATAATCCAACAATCTACCTAAAGCATTATGAATATCCACTATTCACTAAACATGCTTGAAACTTCTCCTTTTCTTATTGTCAACAACTCTCCATATTCAAAAACTACATCTTGTAGATATCGAAATTTTAAATCAACAAAAGTGGCATGACAAATAAGCTTCATACATTAACAGCAACACATAGATGACTCAGAAATCAGAATTACAATGTATACAGTAACACCAGAATGGCTGGAGATTACCAACATCTAAAATTTTCAATATTGCACTCAAAAAGAGAGGAAAAATAACACGAAAGAAGAGCACACCCAAGAACGCCATCACTATAAAGCAAATGACACTAAATATGATCACTAGCAGTGTAGCACACAAACTTTTGTTGTAGTTATGCATAAAGTTAGAAACATGTTGGTGAGTAGATGAAAAAAAGACTCAAATACAATGCCGCAATCCTCCATTTTATCCTCCGCCCCTCTGTAGTTACAGCTCACCGTTATTCAATATGCACACTCATGAGAATAGTTTTAGGAATGACAAGTCAAATAAATGGTCTAACTTCTTGATTTTCCTGCTATCTCAAGTGCTCTTTACGACACTAGGATGCTTTAGGTACTTTATATCTCTACCTTTGGTGGACCAGAGTGTCTCCTTGGTACACCACCAGGGGATGCTGAGAATGACAATCGCTTCTTCGTAGAACTAACACTTCCCTTCTCTGGTGTCCCTATCTTTTCGAAACCCAAAGGACTTGGTAAGCGGGACCTTGCTCGTGCTGATTCTGTTGCTGCCATGTAACTTGGAACAGATGGGGAACTTGCCAGGCTTTCATCATCTCTTATTGATGAACCAGCAATACTATGCCTCCTGCAGCGTTCTGACTGTGCACTCGTCATGCTTCTAGAGTCATCATCCACATTACTCACCCTGGGGCTTGCTGGCCTTATTCGTCCGGTCTTTGATCTAGGTGTTGACGGTGATTGGCGGCTAGGAGGACGGCTTTGCTTATGAGCTGTTGGAGAAGGCCTATTGTCAAGGTGGAAATCACGATGAGTGATAGCAGCCACACCAGTGGAATGGCTTGCTGGGCTCTCTGCAGCGACCTCGTCACTGTTAGGTTCTTTATCCATTGCACATTTATCTTCCCATGGCCGTGCTGCCATCCAACGTTCCAACCAGCTCCAGCCCCAGTGGGGATTATTTGGGTCCATGAATGTTTGATTTGTAGATTTTGAAGGATTCCTCCGTGTTGACTGTTGTAAAAGTATATGATTCCATATTACATTCTTCAATAATATAAATCATGTAACAAGGGATTAAATATCAAAGAACTCTAGTAATCTTTAGTATAAATAACTGCTACATTCTAGATTGTTTTCAGGAAGGAAAATGTCAGCAATATCTTCGTCCGTAAATCCTATTGGTGACTAGTTCCAGAGATTTTATTTATACGTAAAGATCAAATGAAGCAACGTTTCATCAGAACAAGTCTGAAACATCTCTATTTTACAGATTTGACATGTCAAGACAAGTTAGATCTATGTTCCAAGTTAGATATACCACCTAAGTAAGCAAGAACTAGAGTACTAGAACAAACTTCAATTTCCAAACAACTTATCGGCTTTACTTTGATGGAAAAAAAGATGGAGGACAACATGAGTTTTACAGGAATGAAGCTACATATTATATAATAAGATCTTTGCAGCTATCTTTTGTAGTTCCAGACAAAGCTTTGGTCTTAACATAAAGCTTATGGAAAAAGTATGTAGCATTTCAGCATTCAATTTGTAGATAGATAAGAAAGGACTTAAGAAAAGAATGTATGTACCTGATGTGTGTATGCATAAGCCAAAGCCCTTTCCCTTCTCGTGGCAGCCTCCTGCTTCATCTGGAGGTTTGCATCAACTTGTTCCTTGGATCGTGTACTGTCATTCCAATCATCTCCAGACTGCTGCAAAATGCAAGAAAATTCAGCCAAAAGGGCAAACCATGACCAAAGAGTACATATTTCTTTGCAGGGAAACCAAGATAAAAAGTAAAAACCACCTTTAAGTGGAAGAAAAAGAAAAAAACAAGGGGATAACCCAAAGCAGATGATGCTGAAACATGATGTCGAACTCAGAATACTATCGGAAACAAATGACATACACACAAACCATCGAGTGTATTTATGAAAGGTACTTACGGAAGATGCTTTCAGCTTCTCCTGCTCTTTCTCATGCTTCTGTTGGAGCTGTCTCTGGAGTGTCTGATTCTCCTCTGACATCCTAATTCTTCTGGCACGAACCTGAGATTGAACACGAGCTAGAGTCTGCATGCACCTTAAGGTGGATGTGGCTTGTCTCTTCACAGATTGCCCTTGAATCATTGTCTTCAACCTCACTAATCCTCTCAACGCCTTCAATGCTCTCCTAGCCTGTATAAAATAGGAATATTAGAAACTGTTTGCAGTATAAAATAGGCCTTCAATGGTGATCCCCTTCAGAAATGACACTATACTGAGCACTTTTCGCTATTTTTGGACTACGCTAAAACTAATCACCGAGAAAAAACAACATCATTCAAAAGAAGTTCAAATGTGTGATCATATTATGCAAGCTTAAGTCACACCAGATGTTAGACGTCCTACCAAGTATCCTCGAAAAGCTGTTTGTATTCTTATAGCTGCAATCTCTTCCTTTGATTTACCCGAGCTACAGGCTGCAGCTGTGAGCCGAACAACCTCAGCAGCAGCTTGAGCAGCAGCAACGGCTGCTTCTGCAGCAACAGCAGTGGCAATAGCAACTGAATACGCGTGCTTGTTCTGCTCATTCTCCGCTTCCATCAATTTCATCTGCTCTACCAGCGGAGTAGTAGGAGGTGGAGGAGTAGGGGGTGCAGGACTCACTAATGCAGTTTCTGCATTCGAAGAATCCAACTCATCGCTCTGTTGCTTTTCGGACCATTTTTCAGATTTCTGTTTCTTCTAGTAAAAACAAAAAAAAAATCATTAAACAATTACTCAAGAAAATACAGAATATGACACATACATAAAAAAAAATGTCATTGCAATCATCCACTACCTTATCTTTCTTTTTGTTACCCGAACCAAGCGCCTTTTTCACCGATGAAAACCAATTTCCTTTCTTCCCCATTTCAAAGCATCTATACCATAAGAAGATCCAAAAATTAAAGATAACATTTCACTATCATACAAAAAACTAAGACATGACAACAAAGAGATCTAAAGTCGAAACTCGAAACTAACACACATTATTAGATCATCATTAATCAAAACATAATGTCCCCTCACCACATAACAAATTTACTCGCAAAATTTAAAAAATTATCTTAGAAACCCCCAAATGTCAAATGCCAGAAATCTTACCAAAAGGATATAACAGACTCCAACAGCAATCTATCAAAAAAAGAAAACAACACAAATCAGCACTCGAGATAATAATTTTCCCAAAAAAATATTTAAGAAAATGCAAATCAACAAACATTTCTAATTAATCAACAAAAATAATATGCATAACCCAAATGCGAAAATGCAAGATCATCATTAAAACAGAAAAAAAAAAACTCAAAATTGACAGTTCATGATCACAAAACAAAACACAATGAAACGTAAAACAAAAAAAAGACAGGTTGGTTTATTTGTCATGTACCTAAAACTGAATCTTGATAAATATGAGAAGAAAGTTTGTTGTAATTAATGAAATCAATCACCAAGTCCCCACCATAAAATGAAACAGGAACAAGAACAATATGTATATAGCAAAATCAAGAAACTTGTGAGCACGCCTTCAAGAATATGACTCAAAAGATAATTTTTTAAGAAATTTGTAAAAGAAAATTATTAAATTTGTTTGGGGGGACCTGGACAATGAAAAGTTCAAAGGTTGAGGAAGTTGATGAAGACAAGAATAACGGAAAGGGGTACTTTCGGTATTTAAATTTAATTATTTATTTTTTGGAGGAATAAATGTTTCTGTTTTGTGTGGGACCCAAAGACAGGCTTTGAAGTTAGGGAACACAATGTGGATATATCTTTGTTTTGTATCTGATTCGCCATTCGGTATTCATATTAAAACCTGATTAAATTTAAATTTTATATTGATAACTAAATATGATTCCTATAAAATGACTATATATTTAAAGTGACTTAAACTCAAAACCTCTTAGTTAAGGATAAAGATGTATCTACCGCTACCATAATCTTTGTTGGTATATCTACTCTTTCTGTATACTCCCAAACTTAGAATCACATTTTTTATTTTATTATTAGTAACTGTAGACAACCAACCAACTTGGCTTGTCTTTCAGTTATGGCTTTTTGCAAATCCTAACAGTCAAATTAATTAATTAATTAATTGATAGTTACTTAATTGATGAAAATTAATTTAGAACGTTTCATTTTTGATAAAAGTGGGTTGTTTTTACTATTTTCATTCTTATCCACACATGTTCGGTGTATCATTTTATTTTATTTTTGGTAAATAATACATAACCCACTTCTGCCCTTCATGGTTCTTCAAAAAATAAAAAAATAAAAAAGCAAAACTTACTTTTGTCCAATTTCTCAATAATTTACAGGATAAAATTTATGGACGATCATCGAATTTTTTGCTTGATTGAAAAAAAAAACTACGACTTTGATGTATTTTGTTTTATAGTTAGAAAATTAACTTTTATAACGAAAAAATAGCTAGACTATACTTGTATATTACGGAAGGTAATATTAATAGGCATAATGCAAGCAAATTGCCACAATGTTTAAATAGTCATCTAGATCAATTTTGTATGCGTATGGATATGCGATTGCATCTCATAGATGTTGTATCTTTCGAAAAATGCATGCTCAGTGTGAGCAAATTGTTTGTACTATGCGAGAATTACATTAAAGAACAATACATTATAACTCATGTTCAATTTTTCTTTTTTTTATTGAACTAAAAATTCGATCAATAAATATTTTTTTAGAATAATTTTGTTATGAACTTTTGCTTATTTGGATAAGATTGTATAAGAATTAGGATATTTTGATAGTTTTCATAACTTAAGAAATTTTATATTTATGAGCAAAAAATACAACTTAAAATTCAAATTACATGTCCAAATAAAACTTCAACTTTATCTCACATAATTTCATATAATTATTTCATCTTATATGGCCTAACAAGCACTAAATAGTCATGTCAACTATTGACCTTATATGATAATAAATCCAACTTTTATATCTCACACCATATATTAAAGGGGAACCCATCGGTGGCCCCCTAAACTTGACACGATCTTTCACTTAGACACCTCAACTAAAGGATTTTCATTTTAAACACCTAACGTAGGGTTCCCATGTGTCACTTTAACACTTTTTGCACAAATTTCTGTTGACCATAAGCGCGTGCAAGACAACCGTTCTACGTGGATTAACTGACCAATTATATGATGCCAACTCTTAAACCTCTTTACACGTCGTTTTTTTTTTCAAACTAAAAGAAAATGGAACCATTCTTTGTGATTTTTCAACTTCCTTCATACGATTCTCTCTCTTCTCCAATGAAAACCCTAGGTAAATCACCCTTCTCTTCACATGTATTTCTTTGTTTTTCCTTCAATTCGTTGTTAGTAATAACCATTGTTGTATATTATGTCGCCATTTTTCAGGTTTAAGGTTGTATTGACGAGGTATCAGGCTGTGCGACATTGGAGAAATTGAAGAAATTGAAGGTAATGGTGTATTTTGTTTTCTACCTTTGTTTTTGTTTTCTTCAAGAAGGTGTATATTGTTGTTGAAGGTGTATATTGTTGTTGATTCCACTTTTTTTATTTTCATTTTTAATATAGGTTTTGGCTGGTAAAGTAAGGGGCTTTTTGGGTATTTTCTTTTATTGGGGTCTTCTTTTCGAGAAATGGACAGCTATATTTTAACTTGTTTTCATCATGGGGGAGGGGGTGTTGTTGGAAACCCTAACCCTACTTACCAACGAGAAGTTGATGTATTTGGTGTTGGCATAGATAAAGACCATTTTAGTCTTGTCGAGTTTCTTTCCTACACTAAAGACCTTGGGTATACAAATGTGAAGGGATTTTACTGTGAAGATAACAATGAATTAGTTCGAGTTACTTCTGATACTCAATTGTTAGAATTTGTGAAAGACTTGGTAGATGGTGATGAGTTTCATGTGTATGTGGTCCATGAAGTTGATGAATTAGAAGAATTGTCTGCTCCAACTGGTCTTTTACCATGGTCTGATCCTGTTGATGAATCTGTGGGTATAAATACTGAGGGAACTGTGGAGAATGATTCAGATTTGAATGAAGTTGATACAGAACTGCCTGGAGGTGATACAAATCAGAATAAAGCTCAATCAGATATGCCTAGTAGTGACACAGATGTAGATGATATTCCAGATGAAGATGATTCAGATGTTGATGAAGAATTGAGATCCCTTAGGGCTGAAAGGAGAAACAAAAGAAATCCTAATCTTAGGAAGAAAAGAGATAGGGAGAAGAAAACAATAACTAAAGAAGTACCAATAGGTGAGGCTGGAGTGGATAGAGGTTTTAAAGATATTGGAATAAATAAGAAAGATAGATATGTTGGCAGATTGGGAGGAGATGAGAAGTATATTGATAGCTCAGAATGTGATAGTGATGATAGCACTGATATGCTAGATGCAGAAGCTATTGGAGGTGTTGATCTACCAGGCAGAAGAAAGAGCAAAAATGTCAGGTATGATGATGAATGTACTGATGTTATTTTTGAACTTGAAATGATTTTTGAGAATGCTAAGGAATTTAGAAAGGCTTTGGCAAAATATGTTGTTGAAATAAATTATCAGATTAAGTTAAGGCCTAATAAAGTTCATAGAGTGAGAGCTAAATGTAAATTCAAAGAAAAATGCAAATGGTTGTGCTATGGTGCTATTGATAGGGATTCTGGTAACTTTATGATTAAGAATTACTATCCTATACA
>JAJOOO010013035.1:0-18513 GCA_029582685.1 Solanum piurae
AAACAATGTATATATACTTAATGTCATATTCACTGTTAGCTAGCTAATAAAGGTAATTTTAGTGATCTATCTTTTTATATATAAACCATGAAAACAATTTAACAACTAATTTATTAAGTTCTTTGAACGTGTAATTAACTCCCCTATGCTCTCACCAAAAATAATGTATATATTCTAGTTCCTAATTTAACCAACGCTTTAATTTTATCCCTTTATTTTCCACCAAATTTGGTGGTAATTATTAAACTATGGTTGGGGTTTTGACACGTTTCTTTTCATTAACAACACAATTTTAATATTTTGGTTTACCATTTATTTAAATTTTTGGCTGAAAAAATTTCACTGGTTTTCCGTTGGTGCTTAGTATTTGATTGACTAATTCGAATTCATACAGAAGTCTTATATTAGGATAAAGTCTCTCTATTAAACGAGGTACAAACATATCAAAAGAGACGAAATTCTTCAATTATTCTCACTTTTTCCCCCTCTATATTGTATATCATGACCTTGAAAAGAAGCTTTTTTATTTTAATACTATTATATCAATGTGAAAAAGTTCTCTTTAAAACTGCCTCATGCAATGGACCGATGCCTATAAGCAAAGTTTCCTCGTATAGTTACCTAGGATATTTTTTAATAGTAAAAAACAATTTTCTACTTTCTATGATTTTGTTGTCTTGTGCTGGGGATTTTCTTATGTATAAAACATCCTCTTAATCTTTACTAAATCACTAATATATTTAATTATACATAATACATAAAAATAATTGTTAACTTGATCTCAATTTACATCTATGTTCTTTAATTTTAGGTGTACACAAGTAGACATTTAAACTTATATATAATTCAACAAGTAGATACACAAATCCTATGTGACATTCTACATAGCAATTTGCATCCCACATAACGTCCTTCGTGTATTATGCACATAAGAAGTGTGTGTCTACTTGTGCAACTTTATACAAGTTTTAATGTCTACTTGTGCACATCCAAAATTAGAGAATATAGATGTCAGTTAAGATCAAGTTAAAAAAACATGTTTATATATTATGTCAATATATTTATTTGATCATCTAATTATTTAAAAGTTTTTCCTTTCTTTTAAATTTTCTCACGCCTCATGCATCCTCTTTTCTTCTTAAGGTAAGGTTAAAGGCTAGCACAATAGAAATATGATTAGGAGTGGCAAAATCAAACTCAATCCATCCAGTTTGGGTTGGTTATTGATCCGTCCATTCATTAGTTCAACCCATTAAAAATTGGGTTGATATGTAACCTGAATTGGCTCATAACAAATCTTGTCAAAATATTTTTTAAAAAACTTTTTTTCTTTTCAATTTGATATGTTATATATAGTCATAATAAAGAAAAATAATAATTTTATCATGTACTAAAATAGTTTAAAAGAACAAATAATACAAATAAGCTTAGTAAAAATTGGATTAAGTCTTGACCCGTTATATAACCTGTTACCTAACCCATTTTGACCCAAGCAAATTTGGGTTGGATTGAGTCTTGACTCGATTATTATCTTAACCCATTATGACCCATCCAAATTTAACTCAACCCACCCAATTACCACCCTGAAAATATATAATTGACAATCTTTAAATTGTTAGAAAACATAAATTTTTGTTTACTTACCCTTATATTATGTTTCAATAATTTGTCACAATGTTATTTTCTCTTTTTAAGTTTCAAAGAAAAAATTGGCATACAACACAAAAATTAATTGTCGAGTAGTTTCATCAATCTAAGGCTCTTCCCTTTTAGGTGTGTCAAATTAAGTTTAGGAATTTCTCTAAAAAAAAAAGTAATACATTAATTTGACCTACAAATCTAATCATATAATTAATTTTTCAATGACGAATATTCAACTGACTGTAATTATTCAGCCATGGTTTTAAAATGTGTTGAGTGCATTATGATTAAAGTAATACTTAACACTGATCTAACTTATCTGTACGTAACAAGCATCGTATATTACTTTATAGATATTCATGAATTTGGTTCATTTAAGTTAACTAATTAATGTATTAAGGAATTAATCAGGTAATAATTACTTTTAAAATGGTATATTTTTCTTTTGTCTCTAAATTAAAAGTACTAGTTATATATACACTCTTTTAACAGGTTATTAACATATAGGGGTCCACTAATAAGTAAACTTTATGTAACATGCAAGTAATTAAGAGTGGATGGAGAAATTAGCTAATATACATCATTTACCTAACCAAAAAAAATGACATACCATCAAATTTTAATTAAATTAAGTAAAAAGTCCTTTCATCTATATATAATTTGCGTTGGGAGGTCACAAAATTAGAATGCAACAATTCTAAAACACATTTTTAGAACTTAAAAGCAAAAAAGATTTGTAGAAAGTACATACACAAACTCAAAAACACACACACACACTAAGGCACAAAAAAAAAATGGAGTCAAATTGGCTTCGTGTTTTTGTCCTCTTGGCTTTTTGCTTCTTTCCAGTTCTTGGCATTACTCGTCATTACAAGTTCAATGTAAGTACTACGTCCCTCCGTTTCAATTTATTTATTTTACTTACTTTTCACATGACGTGCTTAAGATCACAACATTAAAAGGACATTTTGTACATTATTCTACATATTATTAGTTTAAGATTACAATATTCAAGAGTTTACTTTACTTTCTTAAACTCTGTGTCAAGTCAAAACCAGACAAACAAATTGAAACGAATAGAGTATTGGTTTCGATTTTCTCTTAATTGAAAAGATTACAATAAGCCAATTTTCTATTAATAATGAACAAGTTATATAGTTGAATTTCTCTTATATGAAGTTACAATGTTTTTGAAATATATTGGTTGTGTATAACTTGTAGATATCTAAGTTATTTTAGTTTTTTATACCATCCAACAACCTTTTATTAAGACTAAAAAATCTTTAACACAAATAAGTACAAGTAAGGTGGGCTAGATCGATAGTAAGTCCTATATTTATTTTCTTATATTTATTGGTGTTCTAGGTGGAAATGAGGAACATGAGTCGTCTATGTTCAAGCAAGCCAATTGTCACTATTAATGGAAGATTTCCAGGACCTACAATTTATGCTAGAGAAGATGATAGAGTACTAATCAAAGTTGTTAACCATGTCAAATATAATGTCTCTATCCATTGGTAAGTTCATTAATTTTATACGTACGATTCTCAGTCATTAAATTTAAATTCTGAATTCGTATCTGATTAACAGGCATGGTATTCGACAACTTAGAACTGGTTGGGCAGATGGACCAGCATATATCACACAATGTCCAATTCAACCAGGGCAAAACTATGTATACAATTTCACAATTACAGGCCAAAGGGGTACATTATTTTGGCATGCACATATTTTGTGGCTAAGAGCTACTGTCCATGGTGCAATTGTCATTTTGCCTAAACGTGGTGTGCCATATCCATTCCCTAAACCTAACCATGAAGCTGTGGTTGTTTTAGGTAAACATATTTAATACTAATCTATATACTTGTTAGAAATTGTATTCTTACTCTTCTTTGTATTTCCGAGGGTCTTTCATAAACTAAGGCAAATAAAGAGTCTTGTTCGCCCTTTCAGTATATTATTTCACTTGATTGGATATATATATCTAGCTAATTAAGAGGATGCCTTTCGTTGAATTTTTTTTTTTTTTTAATGATGTAATGTAGGTGAATGGTGGAAATCTGATACTGAAGCTGTGGTTAATGAAGCTCTAAATTCAGGATTAGCCCCAAATGTTTCTGATGCTCACACGATTAATGGTCATCCTGGACCTGTTTCCAATTGTCCGTCTCAAGGTAATACTTGTAAACCGCTCCGTTTTAATTTATATGACAGTATTTGACCAGACATGAAATTATATAAAGCCAAAAAAAAGAGCTTTTATATATTTCGTCACATATAAAAATTTATGGTCATTTTTATAGATATCAACATATGTCAATATTTAAGCAAAATGGGAGGTTTAAAATCAAGTCTTCAACTATAAAAATATGTTATTTTTCTCGAACAGGCTATAAAGGAAAGAGTGTCATATGCCTTATACAAATAGCTTGTGTTCAGTTCAAATTTATGTGAACTTTTCGCTCATGACTCATAATGCCTTATACAAATAGCTTGTGTTCAGTTCAAATTTATGTGAACTTCTTGCTCATGACTCATAATATGTACTTTTCATACTATTTTAGCTTTGCAAATTAGTCAAATTTATAACTGTCGTCTCAGTAAGCACAAAATATCACATAAATTTGATTTTTGGACCATATAATATGCAGGTGGATACAGATTAAGTGTTGCTCCTGGAAAAACATACATGTTACGAGTGATCAATGCAGCACTCAACGAAGAACTTTTTTTCAAAATTGCTGGTCACAAAATGACAGTAGTTGAAGTCGATGCTACTTACGTTAAACCCTTCAAAACAGACACAATTTTAATAGCCCCTGGCCAGACAACAAATGTCATACTCACTGCTGATCAAAATTTTGGAAAATACATGGTGGTTGCTTCTCCTTTCATGGATTCACCAATCACGGTCGACAACGTGACAGCTACTGCCACGTTGCATTACACCGGGGCACTCTCCAGTGCCCCGATGACCTTCACTAGTGCCCCGCCACAAAACGGGACATCAGTAGCTAACAACTTTATCGACTCTCTTAAAAGCCTTAATTCGAAAAAATACCCAGCTAAAGTACCGAAAAATGTAGATCATTCGTTACTTTTTACCGTTGGGCTCGGGATTAACCCGTGCCCAACTTGTATACCGGCTAATGGAAGCCGGGTTGTTGCTAGTATTAATAATGTTTCGTTTGTTATGCCAAAGACCGCGCTTTTACAAGCGCATTTCTTTGGCATAAAAAACGTTTTCACGACGGATTTCCCAGGAAATCCGCCGTTCATTTTCAATTATACGAGTACATTACCGCCTCCAAGTTTGGCTACGATGAACGGAACCAAACTTTACCGTCTGCGTTATAACGCGACGGTACAGTTGGTTTTGCAGGATACTGGAATTATAGCTCCTGAGAATCATCCGATTCATTTGCATGGTTTTAATTTTTTTGCAGTGGGTAAAGGTTTGGGGAATTTTAATCCGAAAACGGATACGAAGAATTTTAATCTTATGGATCCTGTTGAAAGGAATACAATTGGAGTTCCTTCTGGAGGATGGGTTGCCATAAGATTCCGCGCTGATAATCCAGGTACGTTGTGCTTTTCGAATTTAATTTCTATGCACTAATGTTGTATAACAAACTGGAATTAGTTACGAACTTTGTTGTTAACCTGAGATTATATTGCTAGTAGCTATTAAACTTTTATGATAATCCATCACCATATATGAAATGTTTAGTTAAATAATTTGTCTTGTCACTACTTTTTGTTTTTAGCAGTACTCCCTTTGTCCCAACGTGAATTTGCTTTTTCGAGAGTCAAACAATTTTTGACCAATATTTTAAGATGATATATTTTTTTCATATTGATGAGGGAAAATTTACAACTTATAGTACTTTTCATGTAGTTTTTAAATATTTTAATTCAATTTTAAAATTTTGAAATAATTTAATCTAATTAACTCTAAAAATTAGTCAAGTTGGCGCTTGCAAAGTGAAACGTGACAACTGTATTAAAACAGAGGGATCGTAATAGTATAAATGTATTTATACATTCAGGCTACTTATAATAAATCGGTATGTTAGTTTTTGACTATGGAATTCTTTTTACTTTTTTCCGGAGTTGAACTCCCAATCACATTTGCTCATAAAATTTTAGAATTCAACTTCTTGAATTTCAGAATTTTCAAAAATTTAAAAACAACAAAAATGTGTTCACTTTTTTCACTCCAGATTACTCATATAAACTCCAAATTGTAGTCATGGTCAAACACAACTGCCCAATTTTCAAATATCATTTTTTACTTTGAAAGCAATTTTTATCAAATTTTACAATGAAACATGATCAAACGCCCACTCAACTTTAATCGGTGTGAAAATATTTGTAGGAGTTTGGTTTATGCATTGCCATCTAGAGATACACACAACATGGGGATTGAAGATGGCATTCCTTGTAGATAATGGAAAGGGTCCAAATGAGTCACTTTTGCCACCTCCAAAGGATCTTCCAAAATGCTAAAAAAATCCTCTGAAGGAGTACAGCAAAAGCTGCACCATGCAATGAGGAAAAAGAAGAATAGAGAGTCGACAAACAGTTTATTCATTTTCTTGAGTGGAAAAAAAAGGGGAATTTTGCTCAAGCAAACCTCAATAATTATACTGATGTATTTGTGTTGTATACAAATTTTTTGTTGTTGTTCAAGGAAGTTTGAGAAATGGATTGTTTCTTTCTAATTTGTATGTACACACTAAGGGGTAACTTGTATTCATTTTTAATTTTTTTTCATATATATATATCTACTTTAAATATGTTGCGTCTGAAGTTAGGCTTGACAAACGGACAAAATATTGTTGGACTTTATCATGTTGTTAGTATGATTGAAGTGCAAGTAAAAATAACTGCACTTCAATATATGCATTTGAACCTCATATATTGTGTATGAAATTCGACTTTGTTAAAATTAACATCAATCATACCACACCTCTTGATTGGTTTTTTCTTTTATTTGTTGTTTCTCGACCTTGAGTTGTAATGGAAGATTGCTAAGTATGGTAGGGGAAGAGGAAATTACAAGGTGGATAATCGAACCGTCATCAATAAGGTCAAAAGAGAGTTACTTCATCACTTCATTTATCGAACCTTTATCAAGAGTGATATGTATAAATCACTCACATATTCTTCTGAATTATATGCATCCGCGATATTAAATTGGAAAACAGTAGAGATGTGCAATAACATATGCAACATTTTACAAAAGATGTCTTGTAGGTGAGTTTTGTAAGAAATTGGTGCAATTGATCTTCCATTAGTGTATAAATCAACAAATTCCCATACTTATCACATGTACAGTGATTGAATTGAATGCTTAAACAGCACAACAGGCAAGGTATTTTAGGTCAACATTGCAAATCTGTTATAACTCCAGCAGCAGACTATTTACTGGCTAATATTTTACAATCTTCATCTAGATGTAAGCAATAAGAAGATTCAGCACCTTCCTAAGCACAAAAACTATATTTTTACAATAAATCTGAGAAATGTATCACCTACAGTACTTCCGGTGCCTGGAGCCTATGCTTGAACAGCCATTGAAATGGTCTCGACAACTGTGCTCTCTTCTTCCTCCAGAACCAAATGGCTGCGTTGTACTGCTCATTACGAATTTTTCTTGTGGCAGCCCTCCAATCAAACTTCTCCATTTCTGTACGTGCAGCCCGGCCAATAGTTTCTCTCAATTCAGCATTGTACAGAAGTGGCTCCAGTTTGCTCAAGCAGTCGTCAATATCCCCAGGATTATACAAATATCCAGTTTTTCCCTGCTGATCATCAGGAATGATATCTGGAATTCCTCCAGCACGGGCAGCCAAAACAGGAAGTCCTGATGACATGGCCTCCAAAACAACGAATCCAAGTGTCTCTGACTCTGAAGGCATAACGAATATATCTCCACTGGCATATGCCTGAGAAAGTTCCTCCCCTAGTAACATACCTGTGAACACTACAGGCATACCAGAGAACATTTTCTCCAATTCCTCCCTATAACAAGTGATGAAATGAATAATTTGTAGCTCAATCTTTTATAAGAATGAAAAATTACATGTCTCATGGTAAGCATACAGGCTATCAACAACAACATACCCACCCAGTGTAATCCAACAAGTGGGGTCTAGGGAGGGTGGTGTGTATGCAGCCTTATAAGCATGCATTCTATCAAAACAGGAATTTTTTATAAATACCAATGCATTCTGATGTGCACATTCTCAACCGATAGTATTTGAGAGTAGATTCTTCTCACACCCCAATCATGTCCCTTCGATAAGAGGGCTATTCATCTGAAGACAATTACTTCCAATCAACATTTTTACTTCTAAGATTTTCAGAAAGTTTTACTTCCAACATCTATGTCCAAGTCAGGGAGCACCTTTCTAGTTGAAAATTCCTCGTTCCCTTTTGTGTGAATGACGGATTTCAATGATGAAGAGAAAACTCTTATACTCTTCATTTGAAAGGGGATGGATATCTTATTGTGAGTGATTATGGAGGAACCTTTTCATAGAGGAGAGTGATAGGCCAGTTAAAGCAAGCTTGAAAACAAAAGGAGATGTCATTCATTCATAGCAGAAAGAAGCGGTCTCTCACTCATATTATACGATTGCATCACTCGGCCCATTAGCTCCAAATGACCAATGTCCCAATCTTGTGGATCAAATCCAGTAGTTCTTGCCAAAGTAGAAAGTTTAATCTAGAGAAAGGATAGGTAATAAAATTTGACTTTTAAGAGACCTCGAATTCCTAGATTACGGTGTGCATTATGCCATCAGGTATAATAGAATAAACTGAAGAATCAAAAATTCCAAGTTCGTCTACGAAGAGGGAATATATAACACGCTAGTTTATAAGTATATATACACATAGATATCTTGTCAACATAATAACTCCAAGACTAATGATGGCAATGCATCACATATCTGTTGAAAATGGGAATGAAGTGAATAATTAGGGCACATATTGGCTTGCTAACAGATAATTAACTCCTGTCCATGTTCAACTAGCTAGCATTAACCAAATGACTGATAATGCAATGCAGTTCACTATTCACTAAGTAATATGTACCATCTAACAGGTAACAAATGAAAGGGTAATGCTTAGCTAAGAAATTCTACCAATAATTCAGCAACTCCTACACAACATATAAATGGTATTATTGTTTTAAGTTCATCTTCTTTAGTAAAAAATTACCCGCTAAAGTAAAGTCGATAAAAGTTCAGTGGGATTATCAGGTAGCATAGTGAAATATAACTAGTGTCTAGTCATGACTCTTTTCACACGAGATCCTCACCGATAATTTTTTATCATAGACTTGATTATCAGAAGAGGGAGAGAAAAGGAGACAAGACAGCTTATTGTGCGTGATACTATATATCAAATATCTTTTACAGTGAAGTACAGGTAAATGATCCTGGAAAAGTTCTGAAAGTCAAAAGGTAAAATTGCTACTGCAACTCACCTATATGGCCCATCTCCAATAAATGCTATGCGAGCTTCGGGAAGTCTATCCATTAACCTGCTCCAAAGTCATTTTGAAATGCCATGTGCAAGTTACACCTTCATTCACTTCATAGCCAAAAATGCAAGTCTTATCCTTTCTCATTAACAAAGAGAGCCAATACCTTTTGAGAAAATCCAAATTCTTCTCGACTCCAAGTCGTCCAACATGGACTATCAATGGTTTATCAGGTTCCCCGTCACTGATCATGAAAAGTAACAGGAGAAAGGAAAAATAATTATCAGTACACATTAAGGTTGTTTATATAGTGAAAAGAATCTTCAGCAAGAAGCTCCCACCTCAGTCTTAGCCGCATTTCATGAGACCGATACCGGGGGTGGAAGCTCTCAGAGTCAACACCCTTATTCCACAGACGTATTTTGTTTGCTGACAAATAGGAAAAGAGAGGAACAGTCAACAGCTCTGAGCAGAGCTTTAGCAGCAAAAAGAAGCTAACAGGAGTTCGCATCTAAGACCAACAAAAACTGTTTTGACCGAACAGAGAAGATAATATTGTTTTTAACTTAAATTGCTAATTGGTAAAGTTCATGCCGTAGTGTAAGTAACAAGTACACCTGTCGGTTGTTTACCTGCTGTCACCCTATAAGCTTTCAGATCCTTCGCAATAGCAGCAGATGGCACCAATGTAAGATCAGCAGCTCTATGTAGAAACTCTGGTAAGCAGCAGTTATGTCTTAATTAGTATACAGAGCTGGAGACCTGAGAGAGAATAGATACAGCAGAAGAGAATGCTCTGCTCACATACTTATAATCATCCACATAGGTTGCACCAACCAACTAAAGGTATATCTAGGTATGTATCTGCAAAATAAAGGGCAGGATCAGTGTAGAGCCCTTAATTAATATAGAATGTAAGAAGAAGCTTCAGAAACTCATTCTCTATGTTATTCATCAGGAAGATCAACAGAGAAAATGTTTTGGCTTCTTGAATCATGTAATTTACAGAACCTATCAAATGTTCCCATCTGGAGACAAGATATTAAAAAATGTGACTTACACAGGCACATGCGTGTGATAAGACATCACTATCGGCACACATAACAGTTTTGCAATGATAAGAGCACCAAATACCTAACAATAGGATAAAGATTATCTCTGTCAGCAAGCTGGGGAAAAAATTAGAACCTTAAGCTCCTTTACAAGACGAACATCACTGCACCACTTAAAGGAGGAGCAAAAAGAAACTGAAAACTCACCATTATACCAGGAGATGATGCATGTATGATGTCGGGCTTGAATCGTGCTACTTCTGAAATTATTCTTGGGCTGAGAGCTAGTGACAGGGGAACCTTCTGGTACAAGGGGCAAGGGAAACTGCAAATGAAGAAAGAAAAATGTTTCTTTAACTAACTAGCCAATTACCATACATGGAGAATATTTCATAGTCATGCACCCTCAAACGTCGCTGATTTTTTTGCTGATATTGCAACAGATAGCATTGAGTGAATTCATTGAGTAAATTTGAAAAAGAATATACGAAAGGAAGTAGAATCTGCAACCTTCTTGATCCAATCAACTTTGCTCCATAAAACTCTTGAGGTACCCCTTCATGTGTTGTCACAACCATAACCTGTACCCCAGAATTAACATAGGAGTATAAGTGGCCAAACATCAGATGTAAACTTCAATTCTTAACCCCTGTAGGAACTCACTCAACAGTCTGGCTGAACAATGCTAAGAAGTATTACAGTTAGTCCCTATGAATTAAATGACTGTTAGAATAACTGTTTCTAGGTAAGTGCAGACAAAACATATCAAGATTGCTTGAAATTAGTTTAGGGGAACAGAACTAGTAGAGGTCAAGATTATGAACTCCTGATTAGCAAATAGCATCCTGAGAGAACTTGAAATGAATAATCAGCTCAAACATATCAATTTTGTGGGTAGACACATGGTATAGCAATAAATTCAGAAGGCCAAAAGAACACCAACAGATATCAGTTATCAACAACACTCTTGTCAGCAACGAGTATACCTCATCCCCCATTTCACGGAGATATCTTATAAAATTCTGGAACCGGTTCTTATAGCCAGATACATACCTGCACATTTCACAAAGGAAAATGGGTTAAGTCAGAGTGTAAACTCAATTGAGCATGAATTTTGTTCTTCTGGAAATGCCAATCTTTATTCTCTAAAATTACTGGTCAGAGCTGATCCATAATTCACCATATAAGGCATCGGAGTCCCCAGCTGAGAACATATCCAACTCCCAAAATTAAAAGGTGAAGGCAATGTCACTTCTAAGTGGCACAGAGTAATAAAGACAGCAAAATGTAATAGAAGTGGGTATTCTGCTGAAGTGTATCTGCAGTTGAAAGGCACCTGATTGGACAGAGCAATATTTATTTTTCCAGATTGATATTCATTGACCTTCCAAAATACTATGAGGAGCCATTAAAGAAAGAATGCAGAGATAACATAGATTGAAATGCAGCTCAAGAAAAGAAAAATAAAAGAAAAAAGTTAGGTTTCAATGCTGAAGTGGTATTAGTGCAGTAAAACAAGTTTTGAGATAGTGATTGACCATGCACATTGCTATAACTAACAAGCATGCGACTGCCCTTCAAGAGCTACATTTATTAGGTCTAGGCTAAGCCTTAACATAAGTCCTTCCTTACAGGCTATTCAAGATCTATTGGCTCCAATTCTCATGTCTTACACATGAGAGATTTGTTCCAAAAGCATATGTGGATAGATAGCTGATCAAGTCTACATTTCCATACTATGGGGAAAAAAGAGGTTCATTATCAAAATTCTTATGCTAAGAATCATTATAGACTACACAATTCTAGCACATAACGGAAGATAAGAAGACCAAACAAACAACATATTAGAAAAGTGAGCAAAAGTTCCTTAGAAATCTCACCACGAATGATCAAAATCACACAGCAGAGAGATTCAATATATGAGATCACTGAAGTAATAAAACTTGACATGAACGAAATTCACATACACTGAAATACTGCTGCAAATTAACAGATTATAAAAGATATGCTCCAAAAATGCTCATCAGTAACACATTGCCATTTTCATTATAGGCGAAACAAATGATTAGTTATCATCAGACATCAGTTCTTATCTGTCAGTTATGAATAGTGAGAAGTAAGTCACAGAAGCTCAGAAGGGTTGAAGAAGAAATTAGACCTAATGGATCACTTAGAAGTCAACTCAACAAACAGAAAGAGCATAACAGTAAGCAGAACCAAAGTTAAGCAATTAAAGCCAACAATTTTGCAGTTCGGCTCAAATTATATAAGATTATAAAGGGGGGGAAATTCACTAAAATCACTCACGAAAAAGGAGAAGGCTCAACAAAGATAGCAATACGTCTAGGCTTGGAACTCATTTCAGATTCAATCGAAGGAGGAGGACCCTCTTCCTCTTCTTCCCTATACTCTTTAACTTTCATGTTGCTAGCTGCAATTAAGGGTCTTTTCTTGAAGGGTCTTTCCCTAAATCTCCTTTCACACTGCAAAAAATTAACTTTTGTGCAAATTAAGCTAATGGGGTTTGTTCTTGAAGTAGAAAAGTGAGAAAAATCATGAAAACTTGTAGGTACTGAAACAAAAGAAGAAGAAGAAGAGGAGATAACAGGATTTATAAACAGAGAAGAGGCAGCCATGGTGAGTTATTTGGATAATGGTGTTAAATATATTTGAATTTGATTAGCTCAGAGAGCAGAGAAGTGTGGAATTTGGAAGATAGAGAGAAATTGAGGAGCCATAGAAGGGACTCCAGCAATGGATATTCTTATTTACAGTATGGAATAATTGGAGAGTATATGCCACAAGTTTCACAAGAGTATATATTATGGGGTCATTCTCATATTATTGACACATTTGGATGTTGCTGCGATGTGCAACATTTTTCTTGTATGTTTTTCTTTTCTAAGGGTATTTCGAAAACCGTCTCTTCATCTCATGCCATGAGGGTAGTGATTAGAGTTTACGTATACTTTATTCTTTCAAGACTTCATTTTGTGGGATTTCACTAGCTATATTGTTATTTTATTTTTTGAGTTTTAGATGTTTTTAATACAAGAAATAGTTTAGTTAAATGTGTCACTACTTGACCTCCACCTACTCGAGTGGATATGTCCGGTTGCTCGTTAGGGAGTGAATTATTCATTTTTCAAAGTAGTATGTCATGTTTGATACTCCCTCCGTCCCATTTTATATGAAGTACTTTGACTTGACACAAACTTTAAGAAAAATAGAAAGACTCTACAATGTTCCAAAAATACCCTTATTAATAATTAGTGTAAAAGAAAGAAAGAATATGATGAAGTGGTGAAAAGAAAGAAAAGGTTATGACAAAGTACTGAAAAAAATGTTTAAATACTGTTGTTGTCTGTCAGAAAAAGAGAAAAATATTTGTACTTTACTGCATTTCAATAACTTTTTCTTTAAATTAAAAGAGTGCAACTATTGAAATAATGAGATTCAAGAAGGGTAAAATAGGGATAATGTCATTAAATATTTACCAAATAAGGAAATATGTCATTCTTTTTGGGACTGACCAAAAAGGAAAGTGAGTCACATAAATTGGAACAGAGGGAGTAGTATTTTATTTGTTCGGTATAAAATTCAACTTAACGAACTATGGTATTTGACTCTTCGTTCACAATCTCACTTAAAATAAACGTGGTGGAGCCAAATTTTTCAAAGGGTTCAAATTTTGTAAAGTAAACACACTTCAACCCTGCACATGAATAATTATTGTATCATTAATATTAACAAGGGTTCAATGACACTTTCTTGTTGTCTGTCAGCTTAGTTCGACTAGACTCGATCAATTTATTTAAAAAATTTATATGGCTCAACTCGTTTTCAGTCAAAACTCAATCCAATCCAACTCGATTTCTATCAAAACTCGACCCAATTCAACTCGATTAGATTAAATTTTGATAAAGTTTGACTCAAGTCTATTCAAACTTTATCAAATTTGTACATAACATGTAACTTTGTACATACCCCTTCCTATGCAAAAACACTAGTAAACTGCACCCCAAATTACCTTCTATTGTTCTTTTTCTATTAACAAAAAAATGAAATCTCTCTCAATTAGTCATAACAGGATAAGTTGCGCGAACACTTCACTTTTGATGTTGCACTCATGTCGGATTCTCCAAGAATACACAACTTTTGGCGAATCTGACACGTACCCCTTGACATTTTTGCAGAGTCCGAGTAACATAGATAGCAGGCTAGCAGCATATTTTGAATTCAAAACAGACTCATAATTAGTTAGTAAAAGTAGAAGTTTGACTCCATTTTGCAACAAAGGAAACAAACAGTTCTAGTCTATATGTGGTTATCCAACAAAGTTGCATTAAATAGCATTTATACATATTAGTTGGACAGCCCATAAGAGTCTTGAAAATCTATTGTATAATCAAAAAAGGCAATTTTCAAGAATAGCAGCTAGTCTAACTTGTTTTCTTTTTATTAGACAAATGGAGCTTCTGTTATACTTGCATCTCTCAATTATTGTTATGTCCATTGCAATCTCAGGTTTTGAATCAACTGATCAGTTATCATTACAAAACTTGAAAAGCAGAATAACAGATGATCCACTTCATGTCATGGCTTCTTGGAATGATCATTCTTCACATTTCTGCAACTGGACTGGTGTAACATGTAGTCCTTACAATGACAGAGTTATCAATCTTGATTTGAGTTCACGAAAACTCGTTGGCACCATACCGTCTTCCATTGGCAATCTCAGCTTCCTAACAGGTATACATCTTGAAAACAATAGCTTCCATGGTGAAATTCCCCAAGCAATAGGTCTCTTGCTGCAGCTTGAACATCTCAATCTTAGTTCAAATTCTTTTAGTGGAAAAATTCCGACAAATTTAACTTACTGTAAGGAGCTTAGAGTACTTGATTTACGAGCTAATGATCTTGTTGGAAAGATTGTGGATCAACTTAGTTCATTGTCAAAGTTGAACTTCTTAAGACTTAAGAGCAACTCTTTCACAGGAGGAATCCCGTATTGGATAGGAAACTTTTCGTCTTTAAAGTACCTTGACATTTCAAGTAATAGTCTACAAGGACCAATACCTCAGGATCTTGGCCGTCTAGTGAGTTTGGAAGTATTTAAAGTGTATGAAAATGAATTATCTGGTACAATCCCTTCGTCGATTCTCAATATCTCTTCCATATACTATTTCTCTGTTACTCAAAATCAGCTGCATGGACAACTTCCAGCAAATATAGGCCTCACTCTTCCAAACCTTGAAGTATTTGCTGGTGCTGTCAACAGCTTCACCGGATGTATTCCTGTTTCATTGGCGAATGCTTCTAGGCTTCACGTGATTGATTTTTCCCAGAATGAACTTACCGGGGATGTGCCTTATAGTATAGGGAAACTGAAAAGTTTGGTTAGGCTCAACTTTGAGGTCAACAGACTAGGAGGGAGGGGAAGTTCTGAGGGTTTGAAATTTCTTGATTTCTTAACCAATTGTACAAATATGATAGTACTAAGTTTTGCAGCCAATTACTTTGATGGAGAATTGCCTTACTCAATCGCTAATCTTTCGACTGTACTTGAGATTCTTACTCTAGGTGACAATAGGATACATGGTACTTTTCCTGCTGGAGTAGGTAGTCTTACTAAGTTGACACTACTAGGAATGGAAAATAACTGTCTCAACGGCAGTGTTCCTGAGACGATAGGTAGACTTAACGATCTGGAAGGTCTTTATTTGAGTGGAAATGCGTTTTCAGGGACGATACCAATCTCTATTGGTAACTTGACAAAGTTAATTAGTCTATACTTGCAAGAGAATAGACTAGAAGGAATCATACCTCTCGAGTTGGGGAAATGTAATGTCTTGTCGGTGCTGAACCTTACTAGGAATCATCTTGTTGGCTCCATACCGAAAGAAGTTGCAGGACTAACCTTCCTTTCGATTTCTTTATCATTGGCAAGTAATTCTTTCAGTGGACCTGTGCCAAAAGAACTTGGTCAGTTGATAAATCTCAAGGAATTGGATGTTTCAGAGAACAATTTATCAGGTGAGATTCCAAGTACACTCAGCAATTGCCTCGGCTTAGAGCGTATAAATATCAGTAGTAATCTCTTTCAAGGAACTATTCCTCAATCTTTAACAGATTTAAGAAGTTTATGTGAGATAGACTTTTCAAGGAACAACTTGTCAGGGGAAATACCGGAGTTTCTTGGGAAACTTCCATATCTCCGGAAACTTGACCTTTCATTCAATGAACTTGAAGGTAAGGTTCCAAATGAAGGGATCTTTGCAAATACAAGCGCAATTTCAATCAACGGAAACAATAGACTTTGTGGTGGTGTACTCAACTTACATTTGCCTGAATGCTCTAAAGCTACCAAGCACCTTGATTCAAGAGTACTGCTAGCTGTTATAGTTACTCTTGCATTATCAGTTTTGGTGCTATGTTCCTGTGCTGCTTATTACAAACTCAGCAACTCAAGAAAGGCACAACCTTGGAATGCTGAGCAACTGTTTGAGATACCAAGAACAACATATCGAGCAATACATAGAGCGACAAATGGATTCTCTGATGCCAACTTGGTTGGTAGAGGAAGTTTTGGTTCAGTATACAAAGCACATTTCGATGTTGACAATACAATAATGGCAGTGAAAGTGTTGAACCTACAACAAAGAGGTGCCTTGAGGAGCTTCCTGGATGAATGCAGAACCTTGAGTACTATTAGGCATCGTAATCTTCTCAAAATCAAGACTGCTTGTTCGAGCATTGATCACCAAGGTAATGACTTCAAATGCGTAGTTTTTGAGTTCATGACTAATGGAAACCTACATGATTGGTTGCATACAGAAAATGATGATCAGCAACACCAAACAAAGAAGCTGAGTTTCATCCAAAGACTAAACATCACCATAGATGTTGCTTCTGCACTTGACTATCTCCACAACCACTGCCAAACACCAATAGCTCACTGTGATCTAAAGCCAAGCAACATACTCCTCGACGAAGACATGTCTGCTCATGTTGGTGACTTTGGATTAGCAACATTTCTCCTTGACACATCGAGTAGCAATTCTCGGAGTCCTCAGAGCCCTGCAGCATTAAAGGGTTCTATAGGTTACATCCCAACAGGTATGACGTAGCTAGTTTATATTTCATATACAATACATATATCATCCTAAAGAAATCTATTCGGTACCTCGCAGAGTATGGATCAGGCGGTCAAGCATCCACATTCGGAGATGTTTACAGCTTTGGGATAGTGTTGCTAGAGTTATTTATCAGTAGAAGACCAACTGACGCGATGTTTAACGAGACTCTAAATATTCACAAGTATGTTTCAATGGCTTTGCCTGCACATGTCATGGAAATTGTAGACCCTATATTGCTCTTGACAGAGGAAGAACAAAACATCAATCAAGATCAAGCAAGAACAATGGAAGAATGTTTACTCTCGGTTTTGGAAATTGGGCTTACATGTTCTGCATCATCACCAAGAGATAGAATGCCAATAATCACAGCTTTGAGCAAACTTCAAGCAATCAAGAAGTCCTTCCTTTCAAGGAGATTATAATGTGAATCAAATGAGGAATTAGTGACAGACTAATTATGTTTTATCTTTCATATTTCCTATTTAAACCTTGATATATATATCAAAGAATGCTACATAGTTAACTAGTATGCCAGAATTACAATATAATGCTAATTATTGAACAGGTTACCTACAATCTACATAGTTAACTACCTCCTTTTCGTTAAGCTCCTGTCATGTTGTGGTGCTTTATAGAATTTACCCTATTAATGTAAACTCGACAAAGCAAAAAAAGTTTGATGGATATAAGTCACTCTGACAGGCAAGAACAACACAATCTGATAATCAGATATGTTGAAGGTCTAGTTGGAATAGAAAACCTGCAACTCTATAGGCAAGTAGGCTATGAGTAGTAAATTTTGGGATGACTAATATCCTTCGCTCCTTTTCCGCTATTTGACTCTGCTTTTGCGGGCTCTTCTCCACTTAAGTGGCCATGTGTCCCATTTACTGAAATTGGTGTATACTTGTAATTTTAATCTTTGTTTTAACTTGCTTAGCTCCACCACTACTCTAACCACAGTAAACACTCTACTTTTCTCAATTATCATAACAAAAACTCAAGTAAAAAGCATAGAGAAGTTGGTAAAACACCAACTTATAACTATTCCCAACCTTTATTTTACATGAGAAGCTCAATAAGATGGACATACTCTTAATAAGCATAAAAAAGGTCAATTTTTGAATCAGCACTATTAAGCAAATCTAAGTGTCAATATAGAGGCTTATGGGTGTGACATTATCAT
>JAJOOO010013036.1:0-28631 GCA_029582685.1 Solanum piurae
GATTGTTGTTACTAGGATTACTGCGTTATGAGCTTGTGGGGAACACGTATACCCTAGTTATCTTTCTCAGCTTGATAACAACCAACATTGACTACTAAATTTTGATTACTTATTACACTTTCATAATTGATTCACGAAAACCCCCCTTTTTATTAATTGTTGTTTTCTTGGAAATACTTTGACTAATTGGATATAATCGTTGGTTAAAGTAAAGTCTAAACCATTTTCCTTGTGGGGTCGACCCCAACCTACAAGTTGGGTTCTTTACTTGATAACGATCGCTTACACTTCTTTAGAGTGGTGTAATTTGAGCTTATCAGTAACTCACATTTGGTTCACTCAATGCAGGGAAAATAGAGGTGAGAATGCAGCTCCTGTGACTTGGGAGTGTTTTACCGGAGCTTTTCTGGATAGGTTCTTTCCAAGAGAGTTGAGAAAGGCTAAAGCTCACGAATTCAGGAATTTGAGGCAAGACTCTATGTCAGTCCAAGAGTATGGACTTAAGTTCACCTAGCTCTTCACATATTCTCCACATATGGCTGTTGATCCCAGGGCACAAATGAGTAAGTTCCTTTTTGGGTTATCTTACTTACTGAAGACAGAGTGCAAAAATGCTATGTTGTTAGAGGATATGAGTAATCTAGGCTCATGACTCATGCTCACTAGGTTGAGGGAGATAAGCTTAGGGAATATGCTAAGGACAACAAGAAGGCTAGAACAGGCAACTATGATTACTCTCAGCAGAAATTGGGTGGCGAAAATCGCTTGTAGTGCTAGTAGAAATCTTCAGCTCTATGATGAGTCCACGATTTGGACTTATTTAGGGCTTTATTTTAATGGATTTAGTGCCCTCAAATGCATATTTTGTCTCAATAACTAATGTAAATACTTGAATTTAAGGTATTTGAACTTAGGGACAAAGCATAGAGACTATGGAGCAAAAAGGAACAAGGCAGCCAAAAGAACGAAGAAAAAAAGGCCTGAGGATCGCCTAAACCATTGGGCGAGTTGCCGAATGGCCTTAGTCGCGCCCAATGTTCCAGTGTGCCAAGCCTGAAGGACAAAATCAAATAGGCGATAGAAAAGAGGAGTCGGCGAGCCATCAAACGGTTCCACAAGGCAGTGCTATATCGTCCAAAGTTACAGAACATGAAGTTGCTGAAGGACAATGCAGAAAAGTGATGAACCAGACCAAAGGGTGGATCGTCGAGTGGATCGGTGATCCCGACTAACTCTACCGAGTGATCCTTCGCAACACAATTTTTGACACCTATAAATACTTGTTTGAATTTTTAGTTTATTGAAAAAATTTAAGTTTTACATTTTCAGAACTCAGTTTTAGAACTTAGTTTTGGGAGACAACTTTCCTTAGCTTTTGAAGATTTGAAGGCTTCCAATTCAAAGAAATTAGAAGTGGGTGTTTAAGATATTTCATCGTAAATTTGTTTCAAGTGAATATAAATCGGACCTAGTTGATTATCATGCAATTTGGCATCGATTTCTTCCCTTTTACTATGTCTAGCAAAACCCCAAATTCTTGGGGTGTGAGTTTCTTAATATGTGTTGAATTTACTGTTGGGTATTGCTTATATATAGTTATTTTGCTATTTAAAGGTTATTTCGTTCAGTAGTTGTGTTTGAATTTAATGGGGTTGTAATTGCAAATACAATTTTATCTCCATGTTTTTTACTTGCTTGAGAGAGAGATTGTAAAACCAAAACTACTGAATCGATAGTCTGTGGTTATTGGGTTGTCGTGGATTCATCTCGAGAGAGTGAATCCTAATACCTCTACAAAACATTCATCTCGAAAGAGTGAATGGACTAAGGAGAAGGCTGCATTTCATTGCCGCTTATCGGTTTTTGAGAGAAATTGATTTGATTCGGGGTAAATTGTTTGAGAGAAAATTTACCCCCACTAAAGTCTTTCCTAGTTACCAATTTACAGCGATTTACTATAAATAGCATTTATCCGGTTGTTTATGTTAACCCATAATCCCATCACATCCCAAGAATCCCGTATCCATATTTGCACTTTCGCTTTAGGTGTCATTTTAGTTGATAATTGACATTCGTGTAACTTTTTAATTTATCATGTTTTTTTACTCGTTAATATCTGTAGCTACAATTAACTTGAACATATTTTTGCTTTTCTATTGATTCTCAATTACAAACCACTCCCTATGGGAACCATCCCAACACTTGGTTGGGTTATATTACTATTGCACGACCGTGGACGCTTAGTATTGAATGAACCGCCCGGATACGTCAAGTCACTCTAGCACCTTCACCAACTAGTGCTCCATCCCCCAGGTTTTGATTGGATCAGAAATGTAGGGCATCAGGCTCTAAGTCTCAGGGAGTGTTTCAGGTAGTAGAACCTACCCAACTTGTCCAAAGTGTGGTAAGAACCATTCGGGTGAGTGTTTTGAAGGGAAGAATAGATGTTTTGGGTGTGGTAAATCTGTTCACAAGTTGAGGGATTGCCATTCTTCTAAACAGGGACAATGAGATAACACTAGTAGGCTCAGTCTACAACTTCAGCAGCACTAGCAGGTCGCCGTACTCAGCAGGGTACTACATCAGGTACGGGTGGCGGTATGCGCTAGAACAGGTTGTATGCTCTCCAGGCTCACCAGGACCAGGAAGATTCTCCTGATGTGGTTACTGGTACGTTGCTAGTCTTTCATTTTGATGTTTATGCTTTGTTAGATCCAGGGGCTACTCTTTCCTTTGTAACTCCGTATACACCAGTAAAATTTTATATCAGTCCAGAAACTCTTTCAAAACTCTTCTCAGTCTCTACTCCAGTTGGTGACCCAGTTATAGCTAGACGAGTATACAGAAATTGCCCTGTCACAATCTCTCTGAAAGTCACCTCAGCAGATCTTGTAGAGTTAGAAATGGTGGGTTTTGATATCATTATAGGCATGGATTGGTTACATTCCTATGATGCATCAGTCGGTTGTAGAACTAGAATCGTTCATTTTCAGTTTCCCAGCGAACCAGTCTTAGAATGGAAGGGTAGTATCTTAGTACCTATGGGTCGATTCATATCCTACCTTACGACCAAAAAGATGATCTCTAAATGGTATCTCTATCATCTAGTTTGGGTTAAGGATTTAGGCTCTGAAGCCCTAACTCTTGAGGCAGTTCCAGTAGTTAATGAGTTCCCAGAAGTATTTCCAGAAGATCTTCCCAAAGTTCCTCCCGAAAGGGAAATCGACTTTAGAATTGATCTCCTTCCAGATACCCAACCTATCTATATTCCTCCTTACAGAATGGCTCCAGCTGAGCTTAAGGAATTGAAAGAGCAGTTGAAAGACATTTTAGATAAGGGCTTCATCAGACCTAGTATTTCCCCATGAGGTATACTAGTGTTGTTCGTGAAAAAGAAAGATGGTTCTCTAAGGATGTGCATTGATTATCGACTGTTGAACAAAGTCACCATCAATAATAAGTACCATATCCCTAGGATTGATGACTTGTTCGACCAACTTCAGGGTGCTAGTCATTTTTCGAAGATAGATCTCAAATCCAATTATCATCAGCTCAAAGTCAGAGATAGTGACATCCCGAAAACAACCTTCAAAATTTGGTATGGTCATTATGAATTTGAAGTTCTGTCTTTTGGAATAACCAATGCTCCTACAACTTTCATGGAATTGATGGACATAGTGTTCAAGCAGTATTTGGACTTGTTCGTTATCATTTTTATTAATGACATCCTCATTTACTCTAGGAATGAGGAAGAACATGCGACTCATTTGAGAGTTGTTCTATAAACTCTCAATGATCGCCAATTATTCGCTAAGTTTAGCAAAAGTGAGTTTTGGTTACAATCAGTTGCTTTCCTTGGTCATATGGTGTCTAGCGAAGGGATCCGAGTGGATTCTCAGAAATAGAGGCAGTGAAACAATGGCCCAGACCTACCTCTCCTACAGATATCAGAAGTTTCTTGGGTTTGGTTGTTTATTACAGAAGGTTCGTGGAAGGATTTTCATCCATAACTTCTCCATTGACTAAGTTGACTCAGAAGAAGATTAAGTTTCAGTGGTTAGATGAGTGTGAGAAGAGCTTATCAGAACTGAAAACTAGGTTGACTACAACTCCTATTTTGAATCTACCACAACATTCAGACGGTTATGTGATTTATTGTGATGCATGCAGAGTCAGCCTAGGTTGTGTGTTGATGCAAAAAAGTAAGGTTATAGCTTATGCTTCTACACAACTTAAGTTGCATGAGAAGAACTATTCGAATCATGACCTCGAGCTTGCAGTCGTAGTATTTGCCCTAAATATTTGGAGACATTACTTGGATAGTGTTCAAAGACCATAAGAGCCTCCAGTATATGTTCACCCAGAAAGAGTTGAATCTTTGTCAGAGGAGATCGCTCAAAATCCTCAAGGACTATGATATGAATGTGATTTACCATCCTAGTAAGGCTAGTGTCTTAGCTGATCCTCTTAGCAGACTATCTATGGGTAGTGTAGCGCATGTTAAGGAAGAAAGAAAAGAACTAGCAAAAGATGTTCACCGGCTTGCTCGCCAGGGAGTTTGACTTATGAGCATACAAGATGGTGGTGTAAGAGTTTAGAATAGGTCATAATCTTCATTGGTATCAGAGGTTAAAGGAAAACAAGACAGTGATCCTATATTTCTTCAACTGAAGGGTGCAGTTCATCAACAGAAAGTTGAGGTTTTCTCCCAAGGGGGAGATAGTATGTTTCGCTACTAGGGTCATTTATGTGTTCGTAAGCTGGGAGATTTGAGACATAAGATCCTGTCATAAGACGATAACTCCAAGTATTCTATTCATCCAGGTGCCACTAAGATGTATTGTGATCTGCGGGAAATCTTTTGGTGGAATGGCATGAAGAGAGTTATAGCATATTTTGTGGCTAAGTGCCCTAATTGTCAGAATGTGAAGGTAGAACTTAAGACCCCTCCCTCTCAAAAGCTTTCTAGTTAAGTTTTTGGATGGTTATTTTACTATTATTAAGGTATTTTAAGAGTATTAAAATATTAAAACCCTATTTTAGATTTCAATATTCAATTTCCCCAAATCAAAACCCCTCCCTCTCAAAATATCTTCTCTCTAGAACTCCATTAATGACCAAGAGAAGAAAAAGACTTAGGGCTTGAAGAGGAAGGCTAATTGAGTTGATTTTTCATGAAATTCATCTATTAATGTTTGGTGATCCTTAATCTAGGGTTAGTTTTCATCCTAGAGTCAATTTCAAAAAAGTTTTCAAAGTTTTCATGTTTCACGAAAAATCCTAGTTTTCACTCAATCTCATGGATTCTTGCATGAAACGTTTTCAAATGGTTTCAAATGACAAATTATGATTGTATTAATTTTATTTGATTATTTATGAAAAAAATACTCTATGAACCCATGAATTCTCTCAATTCCTAAATTGTGCCTTTATGAAGTGAGTTTCTTGATGATGAATGTATGTGAATCAAATTATGCCTAAATTGATTTAGATTATTGAATTGTATCATAATATATGTCTAATTATGGTGAATTGAGGATTTTTAATCATAGCCTTGAAAGGGAAAGTTTGACCTAATTAATTGTTGAATTAGAATTGTGAATTAAATGTTGATCCACTTAACACGTGGAGGTGTTTATTTACTATGTATATTGTGGTATTGAATTGATGGATATATTCCTTGTACCCTACCTGTGGATTTAAATGTATAAGTGTGATATGATGCATGTGTGTGATCTAAATGAATGAATGATGATCATGTCTAGAATCTAATTGTGTTATAATTGAAGGTTGTATATTTATTAACACACTTGAATGAATAATGAATAAAGTTTAATGGTAATGTTAATGATGAAGTACTTGTTGAAAGGCTTTTCTCAATTGTACTCTAATGGACGATAATGATGTGTTGATTGAAAGGATATTCTCGATCTTACACTAATGAACGATAATGGGATTCTTAGAGGAGAGGATACTCTCATCTTTGAATCTATGAGCTATCCAATGAATGTTGGGTTTAAGATGGATGCCCTCACGTGAGTTGAGGCGGGGTGTCTAGTAACAATCTCATATCCCTTAGTGTAATGAATGTTAAAATCCTCTACCGGAATGTAGGCTAAGCACCGAGAGGATATTGAATGAGATGGAAGCCCTCACGTGAGTTGAGGTGGGGTTTCTAGTAGCAATATCTTGAAATGGATTCCCTCACGTGAGTTGAGGTGGAGTATCTAGTAGCAATCTCCTTGTCCCTTAAATATGTGCCCACTTAGGTCTAGCTAGTAGATCCACTTAAGCTAAATATTAGTTTACCTTAGATAAGTAGACCAACCCTTACGATGTGGGATAGTACATCAGATTCCGTGATCTAGTTCTCATGGTCTAAGTCGGTTAAACGCTTATTCCCATCATGTGAGATGTGCATTATAGTTTCTTGAGGAGTTCTATGAAGTGTGGGTAGTAGTATGGGATGCTATCCATACATGGCACGAGTAGGCTTCAAGAGGGCTATAGTCAGTTCTCTAAGTCTTAATGACTATTGTATGAAAGCCCTTTAAATGAAGTTATTGAAGAATGTTGACTCTTTAATGCATAATGTAATGATGCATGCTATACTTGGATGATATTATGAGTTACTTCCTTGTTATGACTAATTGTCTTTTAATGTGCCTTGCCTATGGTGACTTCAAAGGAGTACTTAGTGTGAGTAGTATTATGGGATGATACTTTCACATTGCATAAGTATGACGTAGGGGTTGTCTTAGGTGATGGTCCTTATGTGATGAAATAACTTTTTAATGGTTTAGGTCTCTTGTGTATGAGTAATATTGGAAATGGAAAGGTTGAATGGTAAGTTCACTTTTGGTGACTTTGATGTGGTACCTTGGTGTGGATGGTGGAATGAGATATTATCCATACATTGCACAAGGTAGAGCATGAGGGTTACTTGAGGTGAAGGCTAAATGTGAAGGTGAAGAGTTACATGTTGAAATTGTTCTAATGTGATTTTATGACTTGCGCGATGATTATATTTGTGTTTGATGTCCCTTACGCTATTGTTCATGATATTTCTAAAAAGTGGCATAATGCATGGTTTCCAACCAAAATGTCCCTTTTAAATCATGTTTTTGGATGGTCATCATACTTAGTACATTTTTGTGTGCTAACCGATTCTTCTATATTTTTACTACAAGTGTAGGTTCCGACAAGTGAACGCATTCTCTAGTGAAACTTGCGATTAGACTTCTTCCAAGACATCTTTTGGTATGTCCTCATAGATCGAGGACAAGGACTTTTAATATTTCTAGTTCTTTTTTGTTTTAAGACTATTGTTGAGACTTCGATTGTAAAGGGCTATGACCCTATCTTGTTAAAGTTTTGTCTAAGATGGCCATGCGAGACTTTAGTATTCCGCTGCATTATGAATGTCTTTAGATTGTATGGTTTTTAAATAAAAAGTTTTTAATTCCATACTATTCGATTACCTATGTGATGAATGAATGATATGAGGCTTGTATAAGGCCACTTCAAGGTCAAGTACACCGTGTTACGACTAGGGGGTGCTCTCGGGTCGTGATAAATATGGTATTAGAGCACAAGGTTTTGGGAATGGTTTTTAGGTTGATGTTTCACAGGCCACGTCTAGTAGAGTCTTGTTCATTAGTGTCAATCGTGATACATCTATGAGTGAGAGGCTACAGGACGTTCGAAAGTTACACTTCTTTGATATTCTTGAAGTCGTGCCTTAGATTTTAGCTCTATAAGTGTCCGTTTTCCTAATCCATATCTTGTGTCTATAGGAAATGAATACAAGAAGGACACCCACAAGGAGAGTGGAAGAGGAGAATGTGAATGATGGAGTTCCTCCCTAAGACCCTCAAGGTCCTCAAGGTGGCCAAGTTCCTCAAGACAATCAAGTTCCGGTGAATCCCCCGGCCATGACTAATGAGGATATTAGGTCGGCTTTTCTAACCTTAGCCCAAGTCATGAAGGCTCAAGTGAATAGAGATGTGGGGCCTAGAGTGAATGCTATGGAGAGTACTATGGCTTTTAGGTTGAGAGACTTTGTGAGGATGAATCCTCCAGTTTTCCCAGGGTTTAAGGTGGGGGAGAATCCCCAAGATTTTTTGGATGAGGTGTATAAGATAGTCAATGCTATGGGAGTAAGTTCTAGGGAGAAAGCGGAGTTGGCTTCTTATCAATTGAAAGATGTGACTCAAGTGTGGTTCACTCAATGGAAGATCAATAGGCCTTTAGAAGTGGGTCCTATAGAATGGGAAGAGTTTAAGAGAGCTTTCCTTGGTAGGTACTTTCCCCGTGAGAAGAGGGAGGTTAAGGTGGAGGAGTATTCCTTGAAGTTTACCTTATTTTCTAAGTATGCTCCATCTTTGGTGTCCAACCTTAGAGATGACATGAGTCATTTTATGACCTGTGTCCGACCTTGTCAAGGAAGAGTGTCGCACGGCGATGCTTCATGATGATATGAACATTTCTAAACTCATTGTTTATTCTTAATCTATTGAGGAATCCAAACTTGAGAGGAAGAGTAGAGAATTAAAGAGGGGTAAATCTGATGATCAAGGTCAACCTAGGTCCAAAAGGAGGTTTTCCAACCAAGATTCTTCAATGGTGAACACTGATAGGGTGTATAAGCCTAAGCCCCAAGGAGGGAGTGGAAATGGTTCTTCTTTTGAGAGTTATAGATATGCCAAGTATGGGATGCAACATTTGGGTAAGTGTCTTGCCGGCACGGATGGGTGCTTTGAGTGTGGAAAGATGGGTCATAAGATGAGGGATTTCCCAACACTCATGGAAAAAGTAAGGAAGGATAAGCAAGCTTCTCTTGGTGTCCCGGATCCTAGTGCTCCAAGGAATAGCCGTTTCTATGCACTACAAGCCAAAGTGGGCAAAGGAGCTAATCCAAATGAAGGTACCGGTAAGTTATAGTTCATTTTTGTTATGTTGAGGTTCCTATGTTGTTTTTCATATTAGCCTTAGTTGGGTTTTCTCCTAAGTGTGGGGATGTTATGTTGAATAATAAGGTTGTTGAGAGTGTTGATGTCCTTATCTCTTTCCTTCAATTCCTATTCAAGCTTGAAACCAAGAGTTCCTTGTAGCTTCTAGTATGTTTTGGAGTCATGTGTGATATTGTGTTGCCATGATCTCCTTTTGTTATGCATGTTCTAATTGGATTCTTGTTAGTTGAGAAAATGAGTCTTCATGAATAATGTTCCTCACGTTGATTTGCATTTGGAATGAGTTGTCTATATGCTTCATGAGGTGAATTGTTGAACATGCCTAAATGTGCTTTCGAGAAAATTGCTTAAATGTGATTAATGATGTTGTGATAAGCATGATGTGACTTGGAAAAGGAAGTTCCTCCAATGAAATAAGAAATGAGATATATTGATGCATAATGATTTTGTAGATGTAGTTCCTACTTGCTTGTATTGCATTGAGTTTATTGACGTGGAGTTGATGTGTCCTCCTATGTTTATGCATTTAAATTGATGTTGCATGCTTGTTGGGCTGCTTATTTGAGTCGTTAACCCCTTAATGTGTTTTAAGTGTCATTCGAGGACGTGTGTGTGTTAGAGTTTGGTGTGAGGTTTGATGTTGTTTTATGTTGTCCTGAGTCATGATTGAGGGGTTTACCATAGGGGTTCTTGAGGAAGACCCTAAGTCTAACCCTCAAGACCCCTTGAAACCACAAGGCTGCCCCCAAAACTTGGTGGACAATGCAAGGGGACCACGCCCTGTAGGTCCATCCACGCCTCGTGGATGGCCTCTGTGGGTCATGGCCCCCAAATGCAAGCCACAACCCCAAATGACGGAGGGACAGTACGGTCCGTGACCCCATCCACGGTCCATGGATGGGGGTTTCATGAACCATGCCTGCACTCTGTCAAGTGACACGGCCAAGTGAAAGGTGAAGTGGTAAATTCACCATGTGCTTAGTTAAATGTTTGGACAGTTATTTTAGGGTTATTAAGGTATTTTACGAGTATTAAAACATTAAAACCCTATTTTAGATTTTATTATTCAATTTCCCCAAATCAAAATCCCTCCCTCTCAAAATATCTTCTCTCTGGAACTCCATTGAAGACCAAGAGAAGAAGAAGACTTAGGGCTTGAAGAGGAAGGCTAATTTAGTTGATTTTTCATGGATTTAATCTATTAAGGTAAGGTGATCCTTCATCTAGGGTTAGTTTTCACCCTAGAGTCAACTTCAAAGGAGTTCTCAAAGTTTTCAAGTTTCACAAAAAACCCTGGGTTTCACTCAATCTCATGGGTTCTTACATCAAACGTTTTCAAATGACAAATTATGATTGTATTAATTTTTAATTAACGATTTATGATGAAAATACTCTATGAACCCATGAATTCTCTCAATTCCTAAATTGTGCCTTTATGAAGTGGGTTTGTTGATGATGAATGTATGTTAATCGAATTATGCCTAAATTGATTTATATTATTGAATTGTATCATCATCTATGCCTAATTATGGTGAATTGTTGGTGAATTGAGAATTTGTGATCATAGCCTTGAAAGGGAAAGTTTGACCTAATTACTTGTTGAATTAGAATTGTTAATTAGATGTTGATCCACTTGAAAGGCAGAGGTGTTTATTTACTATGTATATTGTGGTATTGAATTGATGGATATATTCCTTGTATCCTACATGTAGAGGTAAATGTATAAGTGTGATATGATGCATGTGTCTGATCTAAATGAATGAATGATGATCATGTCTAGAAGCTAATTGTGTTAGGATTGAAGGTTGTATCTCTATTATAACATATGAATGAAGAATGAATGAAGTTCAATGGTAATGTTAATGATGAACTACATGACGAAAGGCTATTCTCAATTGTACTCTAATGAATGATAATGATGTGCTGATTGAAAGGATATTCTCGATCTTACAATAATGAATGATAATTGGATTCTTAGATGAAAGGCTATTCTAATTTTTGAATCTATGAGCTATCCAATGAATGTTGGGTTTGAGATGGATGCCTTCAAGTGAGTGAGGCGGGGTGTCTAGTAACAAACTAGTATCCCTTAATGTAATGAATGTTAAAATACTCTATGGGAATGTAGGCTAAGCATCGAGAGGATATTGAATGAGATGAAATCCCTCACGTGAGTTGAGGCAGGGTTTCTAGTAGCAATCTCTTGATATGAATGCCCTCACGTGAGTTGAGGCAGGGTATCTAGTAGCAATCTCCTTGTCCCTTAAATATGTTCCCACATAGGTCTAGCTAGTGGATCCACTTAAGCTAAATATTGGTTTACCTTAGATAAGTAGACCAACCCTTACGATGTGGGATAGTACATCGGATTTCGTGATCTAGTTCTCATGGTCTATATCGGTTAAACGCTTATTCCCATCATGTGAGATGTGCATTATAGTTTCTTGAAGAGTTCTATGAAGTGTGGGTAGTAGTATGGGATGCTATCCATACATGGCACGAGTAGGCTTCAAGAGGGCTATAGTCAGTTCTCTAAGTCTTAATGACTATTGTATGAAAGCCCTTTAAATGAAGTTATTGAAGAATGTTGACTCTTTAATGCATAATGTAATGATGCATGCTATACTTGGATGATATTATGAGTTACTTCATTGTTATGACTTATTGTATTTTATTGTGCCTTGCCTATGGTGACTTCAAAGGAGTACTTAGTGTGAGTAGTATTATGGGATGATACTTTCACATTGCATAAGTATGACGTAGGGGTTGTCTTAGGTGATGGTCCTTATGTGATGAAATAACTTTTTAATGGTTTAGGTCTCTTGTGTATGAGTATTATTGGAAATGGAAAGGTTGAATGGTAAGTTCACTTTTGGTAAGTTTAATGTGGTACCTTGGTGTTGATGGTGGTATGGGACGCTATCCATACATTGCACAAGGTATAGCATGAGGTTTACTTGAGGTGAAGGGAAAATGTGAAGGTGAACAGTTACATGTTTATATTGTTCAAATGTGATGTTATGACTTGTGTGATGATTATATTTGTCTTTGAGGTCCCTTATGCTATTGTTCATGATATTTCTAAAAAGTGGCATAATGCATGGTTTCCAACCAAAATGTCCCTTTTAAATCATGTTTTTGGATGGTCATCATACTTAGTACATTTTTGTGTGCTAACCCATTCTTCTATATTTTTACTACAAGTGTAGGTTCCGACAAGTGAACGCATTCTCTAGTGAAGCTTGCGATTAGACTTCTTCCAAGACATCTTTTGGTATGTCCTCATAGATCGAGGACAAGGACTTTTAATGTTTCTAGTTCTTTTTTGTTTTAAGACTATTGTTGAGACTTCGATTGTAAAGGGTCGTGACCCTATCTTGTTAAAGTTTTGTCTAAGATGCCCATGTGAGACTTTAGTATTTCTCTGCTTTATGAATGTCTTTAGATTGTATGGTTTTTAAATAAAATGTTTTTAATTCCATACTATTTCAATTACCTATGCGATGAATGAATGCTATGAAGCTTGTATAAGACCCCTTTCAAGTTTGCCGTGTTACGACTAGACGGTGATCTCGGGTCGTGACACTTGATAGGAACAAATTCGGATCATGATGCTATGGATAAAGTTCAGCTCATCAAAGATAGACTTAAGATATCCTAGAGTCGTCAGAAATCCTATGCAAACGTAAGTAGAAGTGACTTGGAGTTCCAAATTGATGATTGGATTTTCTGAAAGTGTCACCTATGAAGGGGGCGATGAGATTTGGCAAGAAATGGAAGCTCAGTCCTAGATATGTAGGCCATTACAACATTATGAAAATAGTTGGTAAAGTGGCTTATAAGTTAGAGTTGCCATAAGAACTAGCAGTGGTGCATCCGGTGTTTCAGGTTTCATTACTGAAAAAGTGTGTTGGTGATCCAGCATCTATAGTATCATTGGAAAGTGTGGCTATGAAGGATAGTGTCACTTATAAGGATGTGCCATCGCAATTCTTGATCGTCAGGTTCAAAGGTTGAGAAACAAAGAAGTCGCTTCAGTTAAGGTTTTGTGGAGGAGTCAGTCTGTAGAGGGAGCTACTTGGGAAGCAGAATCAGCCATGTAGGCCATGTATCCTCATCTCTTTCCTTCCAATCCAATCCAACTTGAGGTAATAGTTCCTCTCCAGTTTTTCAGTTACACATGCGTAAATTCAGCCTTAGTATTTTGTTCCTTTAGTTATACTTGCATTTTCAGCGTATTTGCATCTTCTTGGAACTTCGTTCAATCAGATTTTAGTTTCCAGTACTTAGTGGTAGGGTTTGCAACTCGTAGTTTAGTCTTCATTCGAGGAGGAACATTCCCAAGTGTGAGATAATGTAACACCCCAGAATCAAAAATGAGAAAATACAGATTTTTAGAAGTTGCAAGTGCCACCAACGGACGCCACCTACGGACCGTAGGTTGAACCACGAACCGTAGGTGGGGTCCGTCGTTGGACACCTTCAACCCCATCCCCAGAACTCCAGAAATTCAGCCAAGGCATGACCCATGCCCAAACCTACGGACCATAGGTTAGACCACGGGTCATGGACCAGGTTTGTGGATCATGACCCTCAGCAACCCTTTTCTGAAGCCAATTGACGTCTGACTAGGACGGACCATAGATCAGTCAACGGTTCGTCGGTCTAGTCCGTCATTGGCTCTGATAGCTTTTAAGTCAGGGATCCTTTGGTCTTTTCCCCTATGTGTTGGACACCTAAACCGCATCGTTTAACCCTTAAACTACGTCGTTTCGGTCAGTTTTTGCCTAGTAACTTAATCAGAATTTACCCTAAGCGATTCATTCATCAAAAATTATGAAATGTTAGAGGAAAAGAGGAGAAATAGTTGACCAAACCCCTTAAGAACAAACGACAGTTTTCCTTAGTTCCTGCCCCGAAATTGAAAGATTTCTCCGTGAAATTCATCACCCGGTATGTGGGATTTCATTGGTGGATTCCTTTCATCCCCTAGGTCGCTAGATTTTAGTCTGAATCTTGATTCTCTAAATATTGCTTAGACCTAGAGTTTCTAGAACTTCAGGTAATTGTTGTGATTTAGCTGTTAGAAAACTCCAAATCAAATTATCATGATTTCATAACAATGTTGCTTAGTTCTTGCATGAAATTCAGAACCCTAGATGTGTTGATTCATTTAGTTTATGAATTACACCTGCTAGGCTAGTTTATAAAGATATGCATGCATCAGTTTTCAAATGTTTCATTATCAGTACTTAATGTTGCATTTTTCAGTTAGCGTGTTGATGAGTCCACAGATTGGACTCATTTAGGGCTATATTTTAATAGGAATTGTGTCCTCAAATGCTTATTTTATCTCAATATCTAATGAAAACCTTTAAGTTTCAGGTATTTGAAGTTTGAAGGAAAGCATGGACGCTACTTCGCAAAAAGAAACGAAAAGGTTGAAAAGAACAAGAAAATGAAGGCTTGAGGATCCCCGAGTTCACTTGGCGAATCGCCGAAGGGTCTCACTTCCCCTTTTGTTCCAGTGTGCTGAGCACTGAAGGAAAGGATCAACTCGGCGGAAAAAGGGAGCAATCCGCGCATCGCCGAGAAGGTCCGCGAAACAGTACTATGTCGCCCAATAACCCATAGTACAACAATGCCGAAGGATGATGCAAGACGGTGATGAACTACACCAAAAGATGAATCACCGAGTTGATCGGCGATTCCGACTAATGTCGCCGAACGATCCGCCGCAACACATATTTTTGAAAACTATAAATACTCTTTCAGAGTTATAGCTTAGTATCAAGGTTTAGCATTACATTTTTTCAGTATCAAATTTTAGACAATATAATTTTTTAGAGTTTTTTACTCTCAAGTTTGGAGAGGGTTTTTGGGAGACTTGAAGAAAGGAGTTCATCTTCCCCAAGTTGGAAATGGGTTTTCTCCATTCTTCTTTCTTTGCTTAAATCAAGGTTTAATTTCCTATACCCATTTCACTGTCATTTTAGGTGTATTTTTTTGTTTCTTGATGTGTGGCTAAAAACCCCCATTCTTGGGGTGTGATTTAGCAAATATGTGTTGATATTATTGTTGGGTCTTTCTTGCTGATAGGTTAGATGTATTTTAATGGTGATTTGACCTAGTGGTTGTGGCTTAATTTAATGGGTTTGTAGTTGCAAATACAAAGCCACCCATGTGTTTTCGTCTTGCCCGAGAGGGAGGTCGCGAAACCAAGACCACTAGACTGATGGCCTAAGGAGTGGGTTGACATGAGGTTCAGCCAGAAAGGGTGAGCCCTAGTTCCATATCCTAACAGTGAGCTCGAGAGAGTGAGTGGGGTAAGGCGTAGGCTGGTCTTCATGCGACAAATGGGTGTCCGAGAGGAATGCATTTGAAGCGGGGTAAGTTGCCCGAGAGGGAACTTATTTCCATCTAAAACTTAGCCTAGTCACTATTATCTTGCAAATTTCCTATCGAAAGCATGTACCCAACCGTTTATCTCAACTTGTATTGCGGTCACACCCCAAGAACTCTTTCCTATACTTAATTTTCTTGTAATTTTTGTTGTTTTTACTTACTTGTGATGAAACCCCTAAATTGATATTTGACACTTTTGTGTCCCACTTCTATTTACAATGTTTTTAATCGTTAATGTCTTTAGCTACGACTAGTTAGAACTAGATTTTATTTTTCTATTAATTCTCAAGACTGCTCCATTGGGACACGACCCCAACCCTTGGTTGGGTTACTATATTATCGACGATCATAGACACTCGAACCGTAGTTAGTGTCATTGGTCACGATAAGTATCACGTGTCAGAATCTTGAGCTATCCAGTTATTTTAGTTATGTTATATTTTATACATTCTATTGGGAGTAGGCTTAATACTGAGTTGGACTAGGGTCAGTCACCCTCATAGTCCCAGAACTACGTGCCCCCATAGATTAAGTCCCCTTCGTGAGCATTATATTTAGTGATCATGCCAGTCATGCCTCTATACCCCATGTTTAGATCACGTGATTTTATGTCGGTTATATTGGGTCCTCTCGATGGGTAATATACATCGGACTCCATGTTTAGATCACTTGATTTTATGTCGGTTATTAGTAGCTCCCCACAGTTAGATTCTAGTACATTGACCAGGTTCTTAGTTATATTTCAGCATTCAATTTTAGTATGTTACATTCTCGGTCATTGCATTCAGTTTAGTTCATGTTCAGTAAATTCTTCATGTTTATCTTATATCATTGATTAGTATGCTTTATTTCAGTTATGTATAAGTTGTTAAGCTTTATCCTATCATGCATGCTCAGTACCTTTGAAGTACTGATGCATACTCTGCGCTACATCTTCTCGTGATTTAGGTTCAAGTCCTCGACACTCAGATCACGCATAGATCGGTTCCCGATCTCGAGTTTAGCAGTATCAGTGGTGAATCCTCATTCTTCAAGGACGGTAGAAATGTTTCCTTTTTCTTTCAATTTTGCTAGAGTTAGCTGGGGCATGTCCCAGCATCTCTAGTCATTTAGAGGTTTTCATTCAGACATAGTTAGATTCAGTTTTAGCTTAGACTTTGATATTTAAGTTGTCATTAAACTCTTAGTTTATATATTCGGATAGTATTTGGTATTCCCCATTTCAGTTTATATCATGTTTTTAAGCTTCTGCACAGTATCTCTCATTTGAGTTTATCTTAGTATGCTTATCATATGCGAAAAAGGTTAGCTTGGGGTCACTCGTGATCCTAAGTTTTGTGCTTACGTCAATGGGGTTGCCTCGGGGCTTGACAGTAACATACATCATTTCACATTAAATTTTCATTGATTACACTTTACTCATGCAATTGGAAATGTAATTAAAATTAAAAATCTAATGAACTTTACATTGCTCTTGTCGATCTCGCATGTCTAGAATTTTGTCTTATCATAATAGGCTTAAATCATGAGTTGAGTTGGTAATGTTGGATAATATGCGATTCTCGCACAATTTTATTAGGTGTATTATAATTTTCCTAGGCCTTTCAATACCGTCGCACGATAAAGACATGGATTTATTATGAGTAAGCTTAATTTCTTTCCAATTTTGAACCTTCAAGTGATGCTTTATTGCTATTTTGTCTTTTTCGTACACATTTAAATAATTATGACCGTCTATTATCATGTTGTAACATGCATCATCTGACATTAACTTTATAGATGATTGTTACACAATTAGACATGTAATTGAAACTTAAATTTAATGGATTTTACATTGCTCCTGTCCTCTTCTTGTGCCTAAACTTTTGTCTTCTGACAATAGAGTCAAATGATGAGTTAGATTTGTAACGTTTGATTATATGTGATTGCCGCATGATTTATGAGGTGTATTATTGCTACAACCCTGCCCACTAGTGATATTGCTTATTATGGGCTGTAACAAATGGGATCATAGCCACTTTAGTGTCAGCGTTGTCAATGAGGGCCAGAGTTCAACTTAGTTTAGGCAAATTTCGATAAAGTAGGGTAAACCTGAGTTTTAAGTCTCGGCAAATCACATGCGGTATGGCAAATCTCAGTGAGGACGCTGAGTCCATAGAAGGGGTGTATGTACACCTCAACTTTAGATTAAAAGTATCATATCGGTAAAATAAAGGAGAGATGTTGGGCATATAAGTAACTAGGCCATACACACTAGCGTGCTTTAATGCCGCATGGACCTAGGCCCAGAGCAGAAAATATCACTAGTGAGCTGGGCTATTACAAATAGTATAAAAGCCACTCATGTGTCAACATTGTCAATGTGGGCTAGATTTCTACTGAATTTTGGCCTATCCTAGTAAAAGCGGGGTGAACCTCAGTGGTGAGTCTAAGAAAATACCATTTGGTGGGGAAAACCTTAGCGAGAAAGCTAAGTCCGTAGAGAGGGTGTATCTAATGGCCAAACTTAATACAAGAAGTCCCACATAGGCAAAAAAATATGAGAGATGTGAGGTATATAAGTAAGCAGGTCTTACGACCTACTAGCGCATTTTAAGGATGTGATGGCCTAATACAAAAGCGGACAATGTCACTAGAAGGCTAAGTCGTTACAATTACAAGTCCTAACATACATAATGTAAGGTCTATTCTTCATTGATGACTCTTTAGTCACACAATTAAGCATGTAATAAAAAATTAAAATCTAATGGGTTTTAGATTGCTCTTGTCCTTCTCTCATGCCTACACTTTTGTCTTCTCAGAATACGCCCAAATCATGAGCTGGATTAGTATTGTTTGATCATATGTGATTCTTGCATGATCTGTTTTGGTGTATTTTAATTTTCCCAAATTTTTTAATATATTTTCTCAATAAAGACATATGATCACCATGAGCAAGCCCAATAGTTTCTTTTTAATTTTCAACCTTCACGTGATTCTTTATTCTTACTTTATCATTTTTGGTACACATCTACACAATAGTGGTCGTCTATTATCATGTTGTAACATACACCATGTGACATTAATTATTCATTGATGATAATTTAGTCAGCAATTGGACGTGTAATTAAAACTTAATATCTAATGGATTTTACATTGCTTTTATCTTTCTCTCGCGCCTAGACTTTTATCTTTGTGAAATAGGCTCAAATCATGAGGTTGATTGGTAATGTGGGATTATATGTGATTGTCGCACGATTTTATTGGTGTATTATAATTTGCCTAGAATTTTGAATACTTTCGTACGATGAAGATACAAGATCATCATCATGAGAAAGCCTAGTATATTTTTTTTTATTTTCAACCTTCACCTGATGCCTTATTCCTATTTTATCTATTTAGTACATATCTAAATAATAATGATTGTCTATTATCATGTTGTAAAATACATCACTTGAAATTAATTCCTCATTGATGAAACTTTAGTCACATAATTACACATGTAATTAAAATTTAAAATCTAATGGGATTTACACTGCTCATGTCCTTTTTTCGTGCCTAGACTTTTTTTCTTCCCACAATAGGCTCAAATCTTAAGCTGGATTGGTAATGTTGGCTTATATGCGATTCTCGTACGATTTTTTTTGGCGTATTATTATTAGTCTAGCCCTTTCACAAGATCATCATGATCAATCCAGTAGAATATATTTTATTTTCAACCTTCACTTGTTTCTTTATTCGTATTTTGTCATTTTAGTACACTTCTAAATAATACTAACCATCTATTATCATGTAATAGTATACATCATGTGACATTAATTCATCATTGGACTCATTTGTTTAGTTTGTTTATATGTCCTTTTGGAGCTAAGTACATCTTCCCTTCTTTTTTAAGTGATAGTCTCTAGGCACACTCTTTGTCTGTGTACTATATTTCTATGAATATAAATTTTTAAAACTGCTCAAGTAATTAGGTGTTTTAGTTATAACATAAAAAAAAATCTATAAAAGCTTAAATTACTAAAATTTATGGACATTGATCTTATTTAAGTAGGTCAATAAATTGAATACCGTATCCTTGAAACCGATTAAGCTTTATATTTTGTGTAAGATGCTTACCTAAATTTCTTGCACAAGTTAGATTAATGCATATCATATTAAATTTCGTATTCAACGTAGTAGAATAAACAAAAAACATGCCCATAAGTTCAAAGCAGTAGCATTTGATGTGATATGCCATACATCATTGTTTACATTTAAGGCATTAAACAATATGCAACAACACTACAACTTATAGTTGTAACTTGTAATCACAGAAACATGCAATGAGTAAAATTAAAAACCAAGAAAAAATATATTTGTTGTATTGGCAATGCCGTATTTGTTTCAATAGTGGTATTCCACGTTGCTAATCATTTTACCTGCAACACTACAAGTGTCTTGACATTTTATTTTATTTTACACACGGTCAATATATAAAAAATTATACCTACACGAAAAAGAACTATACTATTAATAAGGTTATCTTTTAAATATGTTACCCCAGGAATGAGCTGGAAGAATTGGTCTGCTTTATCATATGATATTTTTTTTATAAGAAATAGGTGCACATATCCTCCATTTGGACTGGAAGTGTTTGCATATACAATGAAACATTTTTTATATAAGAGGAGAATCTCTTTCTTCTTGGGAAAACTGCAACTAAATGTACCACTCCGATTCTACACTCTGGACGTTGCCGGCACTCTAGAACCATTATTGGTCCCCCAAGAAAACTCTTGGCCTAGCTAACTATATACATGAGAGTCAATATGATATGTAGAAGCCTCAAATAGATGAGAATCTGAATCAATTAAATAAAATCTTTCAAACACTGTCTTGAATACATGAATAAATTCCAATAAATTCATCCGGAGAAAAACATGTAAAACATCTAACTCTGCCAATCTATGAAGCCTATATTGTTCAAGATATGTGTTGAGACAAGACCCACAACACCTAAAATACTACTAAACAAAATAGAAATATGAAGTTCTCCGGAAGCAATGAGGTATTACCAGAATCTATCAAGAATGGTGAAGTGATCTCAACGCAGTGCATTTTGATGATCCTAAACACATGTTCTACATCATAAAAAATGCATATCTAATAACATCAGTACATTAAATATACGAGTATGTAATATGGTTGAATAAAATAATAAATAAACTAATGACTAAATACATATCAAGTAAAACAATATGGTCTGTTTGGAAAGCCACCTGGTAATTGGAATTGGTGTAATTACTACGGTAATAATTACCAGCCTAATAATTACACAGTATAGTAATTCCACTGACCTATTTGTTTTCCTCACATGTCATATTTGGATGCCACAGTATAATTACACAGGTTCTGTTTGGATACACAATTGCAACCATAAAATTAATTATCTAAAATTTATACTAGTAAAATAAGAAACTTTATAAATGATATTAAATTAAATATTTAAGATATATATTATTTTTTGAAAATATATTAATTAATAAACATATGTTCTTAACTAATATTATGGAAAAAAATTTGATTTATGTTTTTTCAAATTAATATATTTCAATTGAATTGATAATAAAAACTAAAAGTATGAAGTTTCTACGAACGCATGTTTGATAAAAAGATTAATATATACATAAAATGTCATAAATTATTAAAATATTTGACAAAAAGATAATCTATCAAGTCTAATTAAAAAATGACTAGCAATGTGAATTCAATATTACTAAAACAAATGAAACTGAAAATCTAACATAAGTTATAAATTCAAAACAAAAAATATAACATAATACTCTTATCAGAAATTTCAACATAGCATACATAAATATGGTTTATTTATTTATTTAAAAAAAACGTAAGTCTATAACAATACTTAACAATAAATTCTATTTAATTTAATAAATAAAATACTAATAAAATTATGCTAATGAGAAAAAAATCATGGCGTAGAGAAATAGATAATAAGAAAAAATTACATAGAATCATGTGAAGTAAGGTTGAGAATGAGAAGAAAATGAAATATAATAATAAAAAATAAACTTTTAGAATTTTTTAGAATAATAATAAAAAAAAAAGAACTTAAAATAATAGAAATAAAAAAATTAAAAATAAATAAAATAGAAATAAATAAAAAGAAATTAAAAAGTAATCAGCTGGTAATTACACCATGTAATTACCAACAATTCACAGTGTTTCCCTATGAATTGGAGAGTGTAATTCTTCCTGCCAATTACACCAATTACCTGTTGACCAAGTACTTACATGTCCAACCAAACAGGGCATACAATGTAATTACACACAATTACAGCAAATCTAATTACCAGGGTGACTTTCCAAACAGGCCCTATATGAACAAGCAGTGAAAAACATTTATACTTTACAATAAGACATGCAATAAAACAATTTACTCTATGTGGAGTTTCAACCATCAGTATTAGCCTAGGGATGATAAAATATTTCACTCATGTTGGCAGGGACATTCTTTACTTTCACATGGTATAAGATGCTAACTATAACTGTGGATCCATCCAATAAACCTTCTTGAGGTAGTGAGGATCACCCAAAAAGTCAATGCAATACTATCATGTGTTGGCTACGTAGTTTCATGAGACTTTGAGTTAAGAATATACTCTTACCCAATTCAGTGCTCGATACTACTCCCAAAACAATCATATCAATTATGTTCAATAACCTTTACATAGAAAGGGACTGTTTCCTTAACATTATTTTCACTTCTCTTTACTAAAGTACTTCAAAAAATTGATTATACTCTTTTCCTTTCTAAGTTATCAAATAGCACATATAAAACCATTGTATCCGTTCTTTAAATTTTCCTTTCAAAACATGCATTTAAAACGTATACTTCTGTACTGACATTTCAAGTTCGAAATTGTCACGACTCAAGATACACCCTAGGTGTAACATGGCATATAGGACCTGAGAGATCCTACACAAGCCACTTAGCATGCATAAACAAGATAATAGAAATCAAGAGATTAAAAGACAATTCATTGTTTGATAAAAACGAAGCAGAAGCCTACATAGTATCAAAACCATATATTACATCAAGAGTGACCGGGACGTAACCCTGGCATCACATACAACATCAAAAAAGTAAAACCTGAAAGAGTAAAAGGTTCGGTTTTCAGAACATTAGGTCTCACCACTACTAAGTATGATCAAGGTAACTTCTAGCCACGGGGATGTGAGATTGGAGCGTCAAACCCTAAATTTGAGAAAACAATTTAGGCAAGAATATGAGTTAGTACAAAGATGTACCAAGTATAATAGAAAAGCATAGACATATAAAATCATACTAAAAAGGACCCTTCATGTCATGCAAACACCAAGTTAAAACAATAAGAAAGAGGTTAGAAAACATCATAATAATCATGGTCAAATGCAAGTAAACTATTCCTTTGAACACTTGTGAGATACTTCTTGAAGTAACCTTAGTTCATCATTAGTGTGGTAATTATCCTTAACTGACATAAAGACCATGTGAACTATAACATGGAATCCGATGTCTTCCCCACACCGAAAAGGGGTGTCCTCACTTGCCAATGCAAGAACCTTAACTTCTAGCGTACGTGGATCCACTAGCTAATGTCTATCTAAGACAATCCTCCAATGCTAGAACATAGGTATGGGATAAGGAGTTTGCTACTAGAAACCCGACCTCTAGCTATGGAAGAGCTTGAATCTCAATATCCTCTCGGTGCTTACCATAAATTCCACGTAATAGTCATAATTCTTTACTTGACTTATCTTTTATGGAAGGCATATCAACTATCCAATACAAGCTAATTTTCCTTAAAATAGCTTCTAAAATTTGATTCTAAGCTAGTTGAGAAAGCCTTTCAACTCTTAAAAATCCTTACGTGAGAATACCCTTTCACATGCATATATTGAGTAGTATGTGAGAAATCCTTTCACAACAACAATATAAACATATATGTTTTACTCTCAAAGCAACTTAAATCACTTTTCATCACTTTCATAAAGAACATGCATATCTTCATAAACTATTCTTTCATAGCTAAAAGCTCACATTATGTCATCATAACTTAGAAAACATGGGTTATGCATCGGTTCATGGGTATTCATCTTAAAACATAGAATTATCTCAACTCATGCATAATCATTCATAATATAATCAATTGAGTCAACATTGAAAGAGAAATATTTGGAGAGGATGAATTGGAAACTTGATCTTGAAACCCTAAGTTGACTCCTTCTTCTTCTTCTAGAAAGAGAAATATTTGGAGAGGATGAATTTATTCTTTTGGAAAATTAGGAGAATGAATTGAATTAGGTGATTTTGGGGGTAGAAAACCTTTTATAGGGCTTTGGGTAAGGGGTAAAACGTCATGGTATTGAATTAAAATAATTAGGAAAATACCCAAAAGCCCCTGATTTAAAGCTGATGCAGTCACCTCATGGAAGCCTTTACGGCCCTTCAAGAGTACCACGAGTCATTTAGCCGCATGTTGTCCTTGACCACTGGCTAGGGGAGAAGACCCCCTTTTAAGTGGCACTCGAGGAGTCGTGTGACTGCTCATCTATCTCACCATGAGCTGTCTAGGATCTCATAGGAGGGACACCTGCTAGACAGGTTCTGGAAACCTACCACGAGGCCACTAGCGGGCCGTGGTCCCCTTCACAGCCCGTCTAGGGCTCCGTGGAGGATTCTATGGTCCACTTTTGGGCTTGTGAGTTGTCCACTTAACCCCTTTCTTACCCTTATCTAATCCGAGGTGTTACAATATCTCCCCCTGGGGAAGATTTGTCCTCGAATGATATTCAAAACATCATAAGGAAGATTGGAACTCAAGCCTAACAGCCCAACATGCATATGCAATCACAAAAATGCACATATTAGAGGAGGAAACATCAACTCCAAGCTAAAGCATGTTCGAAACATCATTTCATATGGTCTATATGCAGCTCATACTCAAATGCGCATAATCATGAAGAAATCACTCAACTAACTTATTTTCTCAAAATTCAAGTTTCTTTTCATGAACATGCATAAATAAGGAAATCATGGGAATATCTAAGACACATGACACCAATAGAGTAAACCATGAGGAACTAAATACCTCAACCTAGAGTAGGGGCGGAGGGAAAAAGATGAGGATAACAGGATATCATATCGGCCTTGATAAATGCTCAACTACACCTCATCTAATACTAGGTGTAGGCGATCGTTAATTAGTATAAAACCTAATAAAGAGTTGAGATCGAACCCACAAGGAGCGGTACAAGTTCGAATTCAGTTACGAAGTTACAAATACGATATAATCAGTTATAGAAATAGAAATTATCGAAAACATTTAGATAAATCAAAGGGGTTGACATCGAATGTCAGATGAGGGGATTGGTTTGTCTTAGGGATGTGATCGATTATAGGCTAATTTCGCTCTGTGGCTACTTGAAATTCACTAACAATTCCTAAATCTTAGTAGGTAGGCTAGACTATAGATGTAATAGCTTTCTATTGAACAACTATTACGATTCAAGCGAGTTCTCTTGAACCTCGACAATCTTAACAATATAAATAGCCCAAAACCTTAATTTTTCTACTCTCTCGAGCTAGATAGGTAGAATTGAGTTTAGGATTAGCTCTCTCGAGTTGAACCCACAACAACCCAATAACTACAATCATTAATCAAAAACCGTGGTTCTAAAACCTCTCTCTCAAGCAAGCCCAGAACACTAAGTTAGAATTGTGTTTGCAACTACAATTCATAGATTAATACACAACTATCGATTAAACCCAGTTCAATTAAGCATTTAAATTAGTAAACAACAATGCACATAAGCTAATTAAGCCAATAATCACATGATCACACCACAAGAATTGGGGTTTTAGTTCCACATCATAAAAAGGAATAAATTGTTACCAATTATGTTAGCCATGAACTAAGTAATGGTTTCCAAGTCTCTACAATGCTTCAAATCGAATTAATTCAAAAACCCAATTGAAATTTCTCAAAACCAAGTCTCAAAAGCTTCAAAATCTACAATGGAAAACTCAGGAGAACTAGATTTAGATTATATAATGATTAGATGATAATATGATTCTTTTCAAATTTCAATTTAAAGTTTCCTAAATTTTGGCCTGCAGGATCATTAGGCGAAATAAGTCGTGCATCGCCAACCAGGTCGGCGACGTGCCCTTTAGTCAAGTCCATCACCGGTTTGCCTTGGCTATTTATCCTTAGGGATGTGTGACTTTAGGTGATCAAAGTTGATGTCGTCGAGCTGCTCGGCGGTCCGCCGACTGTCCATTTTCTTCGCCAAGTAGGTTCGTTCCCATAGCTGGCATGCTAGAACTTTAGGCGAGCTAAAAAGCCACCTGACGACTCACCGAGTGGTCATGCCAATCACCATGATTTCCTTCCTTCAACTTCTTCAGCTTTTTTCGCTCCGTTTTGCCCGATAATGTCCTTGCCTTGCTCCTTAACCTTCATTGCTATAAATCAACACTTTAACATCAGTTTAAAGCATAAATTAGGCAACGAGGACATTGAAACTATGAAAACAAAACCCTAAATGTGTCGAAATCCCAGACTCATCAGGCCTCAGCCTCCCATGTAGCACTCTCAACTAACTGATTTCTCCAAAGAATTTTCACAGAAGAAACTTCTTTATTTCTCAACTTTCAGACTTGCTAGTCTAAGATCTCAACCAGAACTTCTTCATAAGAAAAGCTATCTTTTATGCCGAGACCCTCCAATGGTACTATAGATGTCGGATCACCAACACATTTCTTCAAGAAGAAGACATGAAAAATTGCATGCACCAATGTCAAGTCATTAGGCAATTCAAGTTCATAAGAAACCTTACCAACACGCCTCCAAATCTGATATGGGCCAACATATAGGGGACTAAGATTCCCTTTCTTTGTGAATCTCATTACAGCCTTCAAGGGTGAAATTTTCAAGTAGACCCAACCATTCACATCAAACTCAAGATATCTTCTTCTAACATCAACATAGGACTTTTGTCGATTTTGATTCATTTTCAATTGCCTCATGTACCAACTCAGGACCTATCAAAGAAACTGCACCCACTTCAAAACAGCCTATAGGAGATCTACACCTCCTACCAAATAGAGCCTCAAATGGATCCATACCAATGCTTAAGGGGTAGCTATTATCATACACAAATTTAATCAAAGGAAAGTGATCATCCTAATTACCCTTGAAGTCAATTACACATGCTCTCATCATATCTTTCAAAGTTTGGATAGTATGCTCCGCTTTCCCATCGGTTTGTGGATGAAAGGCTGTACTAAGCTTAACCCGAGTACCAAGACCTTTTTGAAAATATTTCAAAAACTTAGAACTGAATTGGGTACCAACATCAAAGATAATGGACAAGGGCACTCCATGCAACATAAACATTTCTCTCACATACAACTTACATAGTCCTCCACCGAATAAGAAGATTTGACGGGAATGAAATGAGCTGATTTCTTCATTTGATCAACTATAACCCAAATCAAATCATATAGTCGCCGGGTACGAGGTAAACCAACAATGAAAACCATATTCAAATCTTCCCACTTCCATGTAGACTTACTGATGTTTTTTGGAAAAACCTCCTGGTTTCTAATGCTCGACTTTCACTTGTTGACAATTAGGACACTTAGCCACAAATTCCACAATATCATTATGCTTCATTCCATTCCACCAATAGACCTCTTGCAAATCAAGGTACTTCTTGGTGGCTCCGGGTGAATGGAATATCGAGAACTATGGGCTTCTCATAGAATCTGATCTCTCAATTTATCTACATTTTGAACACACTAACAACATTGATACCGACGCACACCATCTCCCCCTTGGGATAAAGCCTAAATGGGATTTTTAAGCACTGCATCCTGTAATTCAACCAAGTCGGATCAAGCCCTTGCTTGGCTTTCACATCTGCCACAAAAGACAATTCTGAATCATTTTGAACCATAACACCACCATAGGTAGAGTGTACCAATCGAACACCCATTTGAGCCAGTTTGTGAACATCTTTAACAAACTCCTTCTTACTAGCCTCTATGTGAGCAACACTACCCATCGGTAACTGACTAAGAGTATCCGCCACCATATTTTCCTTGCCGGGGTGATAGAGAAAACTCATGTCATAATCTTTTGGTAACTCAAGCCATCTTGTTTGGTGAAGATTCAGATCCTTCTGATTAAACACATGTTTGAAACATTTGTGGTCGGTAAAGACATCGACATGAACACTATATAAGTAATGCCTTAAAATTTTCAAAGCAAACACAACCACCGCTAGTTCTAAATCATGGATATGATAGTTCTTTTCATGCACCTTATGTTTTCTTGAGGCATATGCTCTACGCACCCTGTCATGCATCGTATCGACAAATGCTGGTGCATATCTAGCCAATGAATCAAATCTCAGCCCGTACTCTCGGACACTCATGCCACCCTATCGGAGGTTCAGAAACTGGTCCACCCGGCCATCCCTAATTTCTCGAGGAAAATAGTGATCTATGAAAGCTTCTGTAAAGCTATCCCAAGTGGGTAGACATGTATCTGTTTCCCTAGACCTTTCCCAACTTTCATACCACAATACTGCAACATCACGCAATCGAAATGCTGCTAACTCAACTGACTCAGTCGCTGAGGCATGCATGACCCTGAAGATCCTATGAAGCTGATCAACAAAGTGTTGAGGGTCTTCTCTGCGGTCTGTCCCAGTAAACTGTGGAGGATTCAAGGCAAGAAATTTATGAACTCTCGAACTTCCGGGCCCTTCAGAAGGTCGGGTAACATCTGGCGCAACTGGTTGGCACTGTGCAACTACTAACTGTGCTAACATACATACTGCACTCTTGAAATCCTGGTCAGATGGAATAGGAGGAACTAGAGGTGATACTGTTGGTGGAGTCGGGGGTCCTGTAGCCCTCAGAGGCTCCTGAAGCAGTGGAGAAGCTATAGGGGGCTGAGAAGATGTCTCCCCCTGGGTCTCACAATGAGCTGCCTCCACCTGTGGTACCTTGCCAGTACCCTCGCCTGCAGGTGTATCTAGTTCCTGGCTAGTTGTGGTCTGTCTGGTGTTATCCATCTCTATCTGCATACAAATATCAATTATAAGCCAGAAATCTCAACCTTTAAGACACCGCTCTATAGCACGAAGTGAGCAAAAGAAGGATAGTCATTCTAACATGCCCGGTAGCTTCTTGCTTATCGAATGTGGTGCACAACACAT
>JAJOOO010013037.1:0-24884 GCA_029582685.1 Solanum piurae
GATATAAGTATTGATGGAAGTAATAGTGAATAATTACAAAGCAATGAAAAATAAAATGAATCAATCAATGTGAAATTTTGGATGTTAAGAAATTGATCCAAATGAAATAATGGAGAGGGTGGGTGAAGAGTGAAAATAAATATTTTTAAAGATCTGGGAAAGTAAAAATAAAAAAAAAAAATATTTTTTCAATTATCTGACATGTCATCGATGTGGCACCGAGGTGTCACTTAGGTGGCGCGCGTGCACCTCACCCATGAGTATGAAACTGGTATTGTATATGTAAGGTGCTATTAAATTCACTTGCAATAAGATTAGGGGGGTAAATAATTACCCATAAAGTTAAAGTACTAAAGTAAGTTATGCTGCCAAGTTCAGGGGGGATTTTATGTATTTTCCCAATCTTAATTATCCTTTTTATAAGAGTTTATTAAATAGCACATTGAGCTCTTGCAATTCTCTTGAGATTAGTGAAAAAGTCAATGATTTACATGTTTTAGACATAGAAATATTGTATTCTTACGTTAGTGCACTTTACAATTCCACTAATTAACTTAATTGTAAGGAATAAATAAAGTAACTCGATTCATCATGTAAGTGATTTTATGTCTTTAAAATTTAAATATTCAAATTATTAAAAATATTTAAAATATTCTCTTGAGTCTTGACAATCGTGGAAAAACCAAAAGATTAAAAAGAAAAGAATAAAAAAATATTTTTAAAGGTTGTGTTGTGATTATAAAATTGTGATAAAGAGAGAGTATTCTGGATTGACTTTTAAGTTACAAGTATAATAAAACTTACTTTTAAGTCCGTTTTGTATTTTTGGAAGTGTTTGATAAATATAAAATAATTTTAAATAAGTTAAAAATTATTTAAAATAAGTTAGTAAGTGTTTGACAAGGTAAAAAAAAAACTTAAAATAAGTCAAAAACCAAAAGTTGGTCTCTCCTACTTTTTATTTTTTGACTTAAAAATCATTTAAATTTGACTTTTTATTTTTGACTTAAAAGTCATTTAAATTTGACTTTTTATTTTTGACTTAAAAACTATATCTTAAGTCAATCCAAACCGACTCTAAGCCTCTCAATAACAATTACTTTTAACATTTTTTCAAAACTTTTAATTCGATTACTTAGCTTCTTCTTTTTATAATATGAATATTAGTAGTAATATTATTACTTTTTGTAGTGTTTCTCCTTTGAATTTCTGTTACTTTTTATAATACTAAATATTGGACTTCGTCATCATTAATTTCGGAGTCAAATTTTTTACTAACGTGATTTAAAATATAAAAAAATAAAATACATAATAAAATTGAAGGATGTTCAATATCTATTATATAAAAAATAATTTTAAGCATATCTAATAGTGTAATATATTCCATTGAAGTGAATAAAATCTTTTAATGATAAAAGTAAATATTTACATTATACTCTTTGTCATATGTGGTGTATTAAAATTTTAAAATATTTGGTCAAAATTTGTTTATCATGATTCATGACAATCTTAGAAGATCTATTCTTATTTATCATAGAAGAATAATTTTACAAAAAAGTAATTGCTTTTACACTTTCCTCTTTCCCTCTATAAATGTCTAACTTTCTTGGCTTTATTTTTTCTCTCTAGTAGAAACAACCAAAAACATGGAGAAGAAAAAGGGAACAATTCTTCTCTTCCCCTTCATGGCACAAGGCCACATTATACCTTTTTTAACCTTAGCCTTTAAATTAGAAAAAAAAGGTTACAACATAATTTTGGTGAATACACCTCTCAATATCAAGAAACTCAAATCATCACTCCCACAAAATTCATCTATTTCCCTTCTTGAAATTCCATTTAATAGCTCTGATTATGGCCTACCTCCAAACACTGAAAACACTGATTCACTTACTTTTAAACTTTCCTTGCATTTTATAACAATCTCCGCTTTTCTTGAACCTTTATTTAGAAATCTTGTATCTAGTCTTATTGAAAAGCCACTTTGTGTAATATCAGACATGTTTTTTGGATGGTCAGCAAATGTAGCTCATGAATTTGGAATTTTTCATGTCATTTTTAGTGGGGCTGGTGGTTTTGGCTTGGCATGTTATTACTCTATGTGGCTAAATTTACCTCATAAAAAAACAGAAAACTTTGTTTTTACTATGCCTGATTTTCAAGAAGGTGGTAATCTTGATGTTAGTCAATTGAATCCAAGTTTATTAGAAGCTGATTCTAATGATCCTTACACAAATTTCAATTGGAAAAATCTTCCTAACTGGATAAACTCTGATGGGATTCTTTTCAATACAGTTGAAGGTCTAGACAAGCTTGGAATAACTTATTTTCGTCGAAAATTAGGAATATCTGTTTGGGCAATAGGACCAATACCTTGGCCAGTAAGTAATAAACAAAGAGTTGGCAATGAAACAGGGGAAGAAGCAGAGAAGTTCATCAAATTTCTTGATGAAAAAGAAGAAAAATCAGTACTTTACATTTCTTTTGGCTCTCAGAACAGGATATCAGCATCACAAATGATGGAATTGGCAAAAGCCTTGGATAATGCTAATAGAGTTAACTTCATATGGGCTGTTAGACCTCCTTTGGGTTTTGACATTAACATGGAATTCAGAGCAGAGGAATGGCTTCCTGAGGGATTTGTTCAACGCATTTTCGAGGAACAAAATAGGGGACTCATAGTGCCAAAATGGGCTCCTCAGGTTTGTAACCATCTTATCTGAAAGTCTAAATTGTTAGAAACTTCATCCACACTTTTAATTATTTAATATCTCAAAATGCCATCTCACATGTAGGTCTGATTCTTTTTGTGGGACCAAGCCTTTGCTTTTCAAATTGCTATGAGATTTGAATCCGAGACCTTTGTTTGTCTAAATATTAGATAAACGTGTAATCATATTATCTAAAAGCTTACGTTAATTTTATTTTTTTTGGTTACGATAGGTTGAAATCTTGGCACACAAATCAGTTGGAGCTTTCTTGACACATTGTGGATGGAATTCAGTGTTGGAATCACTTGAAAATGGAGTGCCACTTCTAGGTTGGCCTATTGCAGCAGAGCAATTTTACAATGCAAAATTCTTGGAACAAGATGTTGGTGTTTGTGTTGAGGTGGCTAGAGGGAATAATTCTCAAGTCAAGAATGATGATATATTGGAAAAGATTGAGGTTGTTATGGGGATAAATGAGAAAGGGATTGAAATAAGAAGGAAAGCTTGTGAAGTTAAAGAAATGATAAGTGATGCTATTATAGATGATGAAGATTTCAAAGGGTCATCTATTAAAGCAATGGATGCGTTTCTTAATGCAGCTTTGTCCATGAACAAGTTATCAAATGATGAAAGGATTAATGGTAATAGTTGAGAAGATCATTCTTCTACATGGTGTTAATCATAAGAATTAAACAACCAAGAGAGAATATATGATTAAAGCACTTTGTTTAATGTAAAAAATAACATAAGTATGTGCTTTTGTGTATATTTTAATATAAATATGTGTTTGTGTATATTAGTGTGAGTTTTTTCCTCCTTCACCCTAATCGTTTTTTCCATCGGCTTTAGTTTGATTTATGGAAACGAAAGGGGATATGATATTAGAAAAACTAATCACAAATAACTCTATTTAATAAAGATTGATATGTAATCTGATAAAAAATGAAAAATAATACCTAATTACACAAATATTCCTATCATATTTACTAATTCATCATTTAGTTTGAAATAATTACACATTATCTTACTAATTAATAATTTCATTTAAGATTTCAAGTCAGATACACCTACATTGTAATGATCCGGTTGGTCGTTTTTGGAAATTTTCATGAAATTACCCTTTTACTGTAACACCCCGAAAAACTTTTGAGCCAAGACTCGAACCATTCTTTGTAGTGAGTGAGATTTTTCCGAGGAATTTAATTTTTTCTTAAGTGATAAGGTCATTAGATGTAGCACCTTGAGTTCCAAAAAGAACTAAAGAAAGTTCATTCAAGCCATTCCTAAGTTCTTCAAAGTTTTCGGTCAACTTCAAACGACCATAAATTTCAGTAGATGATGCGTTAGGTGGCCCATAAAATATCAAATTAAAGGTCTTGGAATCCTCTTTCCAACGCCACCTAGTTTGCTAAATTTCGAGCTTGTATGGGAGAGATATGCCCGTTTGAAGTCTGCCTGTCCAGTTAAGGAAAGTTACCCGAAAATGTGGGGTATTTTGGTCTTTTCCTTACCCCTTTAGCTTAAAACGTTTTTGGTAATATTTTAGGAGTCAAAACTTATTGGGTCAGTTTTCATAATTCTAATTATGCTTAAGCTTTTAGAAGAGAGTTCAAGAAGAGAAAAGAGGAGAAAAGAGGGAAGGTTCAAGGCGTTCATCGAAATTTCTTGCGGATCGAAGGTTGTTTCACCAAGGGTTTGATCCCTAAGAGGTATGTGAGTTCTCATTGTGTTGGGTTCGTTCACCCACACGTCAATCATGCTATTTTAATGCAAATTTCGTTCTTGAGGTTGAAGGGTTTGAGTTCTTGATGAGTTTTCTTGAAATTCCATTCGTAATATTGATTGTTGGGGTTTTGATGAATTCTTGAGATGAGAGTTAGAGATTTGAGGTTTTTTTTGGAGTAGATTAGTGTATACTTATGTTGGGTCTTCGAAACTAAGTGAGTAGGGAAGAAACCATTCGAATATAGGCGAACTAGGGTCAGAAAACAAGCAAAGAAATTCTTCAAGAAAATCTGGGAAATGGGTGGCGCGCCGCCCCACCATTGCGCCAGCAGAAGTTCTCTGTAGTTCAGGGGCTGGCGCCCTGCGCCACTCAGTGCGCCAGGGTCGCCTGCCCCCACCCCTTCTCTGTCGTTTGGCCTGTCTGAGTTCCTTCAAAGGGTACCTTTACTCCTCTTTAATTCTAACTACTCTAAAACACTTCTAAAAATCGAGAAATCATTCATAACATGAATCATAACCTTGAATTCATAATTCAAATTCAAGGTAGAGTTAAGAGTCATGTCTTGAGAGTTATTTCGAGTCTTTTGAGAAAGTCCTTTTGAGTCTTTTTGAGGAGTCTTCTATAATTACTAATAACTTTTTTCAAGACTCGAGTAAGTGAGTATGAGAATGAGGAGAGTGTATTCATGAGTCTACATTACCATTGAGATCCTTGAGTCGAGTCGTTCATGCCTATAAATTCCACATGAACTCCATAATTTGAGTATCTTTGAGAGGAGTAGTATCTTCGAGTTCTAAGTTCTTGAGCATTGAGTTCTTAATCCTTTTGAGATTATATTCCTAATTTTTGGGACTAACATACGTTATACATGAAGGTCCTTGATTTGAGATGAGTAGTATCATTTAGTCCTTGAGTTGAGATCGTTCATGCCCATAATTCCGCATGAACCCTCTGAGTCAAGTTTTTTGAGATGAGTAGTATCATTGAATCCTTGAATTATGGAGTTGTTGAGTTCCGAGCATTGAGTTCTATGTATGGTTATTAAAAACCTTGAACGAAGTCGTTCACGTCCATAATTCGGCATGAACCTTATTTTGAGAAGTCTTTTACAATTATTTATAATTTGTTTAAATGATTAAGTAAATGAGTAAGAGGATGAGTAGAGTTGAGTTCATTTTCTTTGAAATTGTAACGCCTCGAGCCTACACCCTAAGCGGAACTGGCACTCGAGAACCATTGCTTACCCCAAGCGAACCCTTGGTCTGGCTTACTACTCAGCTGAAGACTTTACTCAACAAGATAAATCCATGTAATAAACTAGAATGTTATAAAGGAAACATTCAACTGGCCAATAAGGCAAACTTAAGTCTCAAAATAATAGAATGAAAATGAAAAGACTAAAGAACTAACATCAACTAACTGTCTATGAAACCTCTAACAACTGAGATGGACATCGGGACAAGACCCATGACATCCTAATAAACTAAAATGATATAGGGATAAAAAGGGGGATCCTCTGGAAGCAAAGAGGCTCACCAATAACTCTGAAGTTCAACTGGATCAACGATGCGCTGGGTGCTGATCTTGGTTACCTGAATCTGGATCATAAAAAGATGCAGGCCAACTAGCATCAGTACATTGAATGTACGAGCATGCGAGGGGAATACTAAACAAGACATAAACTTGGAAAGGGAATTGAAAGAAAAAACCTGGTCTCAACTAAACTGAACCGAACTGAACTTATTTCAATATAAAACAATAATATAAATGCAATATAAAGAAAAGCTTTTAAAACACAGATAACAACTTTGTGTATTTAGAAATACAATAGTAACTCTGTGTGTATGCGAAGATACAATATAACTCTAAATGTATATAAAAATACAAGTAACTCTGTGTATATATGAATACAAAATACTTCTGTGGGACTTTCTCTAACCGACAACCATCACTTAAGAGCTATGTGATGATACAACATTTTGCCTCACGCTGCCAGGGCCGTCCTATACCTTGCCGAGGGTATAAAACCTGACTACTAAGTGGATCCACTAGTCTATGCTAAAAATCACAAAGGAATCATCGAAAAAGTATGACCCTTTTCAACCCATGATGGCTACATGGTTTATGGTGGCTGGGAATTGTCTGAACTCTCCCCCATATTGGTGCTCAATACTACTACCAAAATATACTAGCTCATATTTTTAAAAACATAACTCTGTGGTTTGAGATAATTACTCAAAACTAGCCCAAAGGCTCTCTTGGAAATCAATATTTCCTCTCTTGCTTAATTGTGAAAGCATTTACTCTTTATTGAAAACTAGCTCAAAGACTCTTTTAGAAATCTCAGTTTCCTTTCTTGTTTAAATGTGAAAACATTTTACTCTTTGGGAATACATAGTCCCAATATACTCTTTTGAATAAATGAACTTCAATCTTTACTCTTTACTCAACTCAAACTCAGGTCTTAAACAAAGTTAAAACATTTGTAAAAGACTTTTGGAAGACTCTATGAACTTCTCTTGACTTGACACTTAACTTTCCTTGAATTTGAATATATGGATTCAAGGATTGTGATTTGAGATAGGAAAGATCTCATGATGTTTAAGAGTGTTTTTAGATAGTTAAACATGAGCAACGATCAAGATATCACTGTCTAGAAGCAAGTCTGCGATGCGGAGATGCATTTAAATATTTGGTCACGAAATAAATTTTGAGGCAGAAGGGTCTGTGACCGCTCCGCGACGTGGAGATAAAATTCCCCATCCTGAGAAACAGGTCCGCGACGAGGACCTGTTACCCATATTTGCCCGACTTTTTCCTTCATCATTTTCTAACCCCAATTCGCCTAAACTCGGTTTTTTCTCTCAAATTCTCTTTAGACTCAGATACCCAGTATATATACACAAGAATATAACTCAAACAACTCAAGGAAACAACACTATAACCTCAAGAAACTCCTTAATCTCAACCCAAATTCAAGAACGAAAGCAATTCAAGAACACGCATCAAGAACATTCAAACTTCCAATCTTTTAGGATGACTTCACGCTGAAATAATCATGTTTGGCACGTGGGTGAACGAACTTAACGTTATGAAAGTCTCACATACCTCGTAGGATGAAATCCTTGACGAAATCCAAAATTAATTCCTCACGAAGACGACGAATCTTGACTTTCTTCTTCTCTTCTCTTCTCTCTTGAGTTCTTCTCTCTAAAACCCTAGCGTGAAATCTTTGAGTGCGTAAACTGACCCAATTCAGTTTAGACCGCTACCTAATTACAAAAAACGAAATAAATTAATTGGGTAGTGAAAAGACCATAGTACCCTTCAAAAATCCGGTTTTGACTTTCCTTATCTAGACAACCCAACTTTAAATGGGAATATCTCGCTCATACAAACTCGAAACTGAGCAAACTCAGCGGCGTTGGAAAGATAATTTAAAGATATTTCCTACGATATCTTGTAGCAGACCTAAATCATCCTGATCTAGGAGTTGTGGTCGTTTGAAGTTAACCCAAACTTCATACTTAGCTTAACTTTGTCAAACTTTCCAAATTTGATTATTTCCAAAAATGGTTTCTTTCTAATTCTAGTTCTTTCTAGTTCTTTCAAATAGCGAGGTGTTACAATATCGCCCCCTTAGGAACATTTGTCCTCGAATGAGATCATTCTAAGTAGACTAAGGGAGTAATATCTAACATCTAGCCCAAACACCCAACAAGTAAAATGTAAATACAACATGCCAACTTAAAATAAAAGCCAATAAAAGGATTAGTACCTTAATTTGGAACTCCTTTGGATTCGAAGAGATGTGGATATCTCTTCTTCATGTCCTCCTCAGCCTCTCATGTAGCTTCCTCAACAAACTGATTCCTCTAAAGAACTTTGATTGATGCTACTTCCTTGGTCCTCAACTTGCGAACTTGGCGATCGAGAATCTGAACAAGAATCTCCTTATAAGATAAACTATCCTTGATACCAATATCTTCAGTGTGTATGATAAGTCAAGGATCGCCCATACACTTCTTCAACATAGAAATGTGAAATACCTAATGAACCGTTGCTAACTCTTGTGGTAGCTCTAACTCATAAGCTACATTACCAATCCTCTTGGATATTCTGTAAGGACCAATATACCGGGGACTAAGTTTCCCCTTCTTACCAAATCTCATAACACCCATCATGGGTGAAACTTTCAAGTAAACCCAATCATCTACTTCAAACTCTAAGTCCCTTCTCCTAACATCTGGGTAGGATTTCCTGACGACTCTGCGCTATTTTCAACCTCTCTTGAATAACTCTCACTTTCTCCATAGCTTGATGAACTAATTCTGGTTCTATCAATCCAACTTCATAAACCTCAAACCATCCAATAGGAGATCTGGATCTCCTCCCATAAAGAGCTTCATAAGGAGACATTTGGATGCTAGAATGATAACTATTGTTGTAAGTAAACTCAATGAGAGGTAGGTGATCATCCCAATTACCCTTGAAATCAATCACACAAGCCCTCAACATATCTTCTAGAGTCTGAATAGTGCGCTCTGCTTAACCATCTGTCTGAGGATGAGAAGTAGTACTTAAGTTCACATTTGAACCCAAGCCTTTCTGGAATGACTTCCAAAACTATGTAGTAAGCTGCGCACCTCTGTCTGAAATAATCGAAACTGGCACCCCATGAAGTCTAACTACCTTTTGAAGATACAACTTGCCATAGTCCTATGTTGAATGGGTAGTCTTTACCGGTAAAAAATGGGCTGATTTTGTCATTCTATCAACAATCACCCAAATAGAATCATGTTGCTTGCGAGACCGTGGCAACCCAGTAATGAAATCCATATTGATCATCTCCCACTTCCATTCCGGAAGTTCTATATTTTGAGCCATACCACTTGACCTTTGGTGCTCTACTTTAACTTGTTGATAATTCAGGCATTTAGCAACGAACTCAGCAATACCTTTCTTTATACTATTCCACCAATATACTTCTCTCAAGTCACAATACATTATTGTGGAACCCGTATGTATATAATATCTAGAGCTATGAGCTTCCTCCATGATCCTTTCTTGGAGTTCATCCACCCTTGGTACATACATTCTACCTTGATACCTCAATACACAATCTACCCCTTGTTCAAAATCCATTACTTTTTGCTTATGAACATTTGCCTTCAATTCAAGCAAAATAGGAACTTGATCTTGCTTCTTTTTCACTTTTGACACTAATGATGATTCATCCCCATTCATCACCACTCCCCATCCTTCTGTGGAATCTATTAATCGAACTCCTAATCATGCAAGTCTGTGCACATCTTTCGCTAACTCTCTCTTTTCTTCCTCAACATGGGTGATACTAGCCATAGACAACCTGCTTAAGGCATCGGCAACAACATTGGCCTTACCTGGGTGATAGAGGATACTCATATCATAATCCTTGAGTAACTCTAACCACATCCTCTGTCTGAGATTAAGCTCTTTCTGACTAAACACATACTGAAGACTCTTGTGATCGGTGAACACATCTATATGAACACCATAAAGATAGTGACGCCATATTTTCAAAGCAAATACTACTGCAACCAACTCTAAATCATGGGTTGGGTAATTCTTCTCGTGAACCTTAAGCTGTCTGGAGGCATAAGCTATTACTTTACCATTCTGCATTAACACACAACCCAAACCAACTCTGGACGCATCACAATATACCACAAAACCTTGAGTACCTTCTGGTAAGGTCAATACTAGGGCAGTAGTCAACCGCTTTTTCAATTCCTGAAAGCTTTTCTCACAAGCTTCAAAACATTGAAACTTAATTGTCTTCTGGGTCAACTTGGTCAAAGGGGATGAAATAGGTGAGAACCCCTCTACAAACTTTCTATAATATCCAGCCAACCCCAAGAAACTCCTAATATCAGTTGGAGATGTGGGTCTGGGCCAATTCTGCAATGCCTCTATTTTTTGAGTGTCAACTTTAATTCCATCACCGGAAACAATGTGGCCTAAGAATGCCACAGACTCAAGCCAAAACTCACACTTAGAGAACTTGGCATACAACTCTCTATCCTTCAGAGTTTGGAGAACTATTCTGAGATGGCTAGTATGATCTTCCTCATTCCTCGAATAGATTAGTATGTCATCAATGAATACGATAACAAACATATCTAAATAAGGCTTGAATACTCTATTCATAAGGTCCATGAACGCTGCAGGTGCATTAGTTAAACCGAACGACATGACTAGAAACTCATAATTACCATAACGGGTCCTGAAAGCTATTTTTGCAATATCACATTCCCTTACTCTTAACTGATAGTAGCCAGATCTGAGGTCTATCTTAGAGAAACAAGTGCCACCCTGAAGTTGATCGAAGAGATCTTCAATTCTCGAAAGAAGATATTTATTCTTGATGGTAACCTTGTTCAACTGAAGGTAATCTATACACACCCTAAGGGAACCATTCTTCTTCCTCACAAACTAGAGCGGAGTTCCCCAAGGTGAGACACTTGGTCAAATAAAACCTTTCTTGAGGAGATCTTTCAACTGCTCCTTTAACTCTTTCAACTCTACTGGTGCTATTCTATATGGCGAAATAGATATAAGATGAGTATCAGGAAGAATATCTATACCGAAGTCTATTTCTCTCTCAGGAAGGACTCCGGGAAGATCATCTGGAAACTCTTTTACGAGTAAAACTGACTGAATATGATGTATCTCAACACTAAAGTAATTAACTCGGACTAAGTGATAGACACACCCCTTGGAAACTAACTTTCTTGCCATAAGGTATGAAAAATAAAATGACCCTTAGGCACTACTGGACTACTCTTCCTGTCTATAACTGGCTCATTAAGAAATTGAAACTTGACAACTCGAGTTCTACAATCAACTGAGATGTAACAGGCATGAAGCCAGTCCATACCTAGAATGACATCAAAATCTACCATGTCTAACTCAACTAAATCAGCCATGGTACTCTTGTGATTGACGGAAATGGTACAATCATGATAGACTCTCTCTGCTAGAATAGACTCACCAACAGGTGTAGAAACACTGAAGGGCTCACTAAGTTTCTCAGGAAAAACACCAAAATTCATTGCAACATAAGGAGTTACAAAGGATAAACTCGCTCCTGGATCTAGCAAAGCATAAACATCAATGTTAAAGACTTGGGTCATACCAGTGACAACATCTAGAGAATCCTCTTGCTCTTGGTGACTAGTGATAGCATAAAGATGGTTTGATCCTCATCCTACCCCTGAAGTAGCTCCTTTAGATGCAACTCTATCTGGTGGAGCAACTGAAGAAGACTGGGCTATATTGCCCCCATTACCGTTACCCTGCCCGTTCTTTGGACACTCTCTCATAAAATGACCGTTCTGACCACACTTGAAGCAGCCAGTGGAGCTATCACGACACATCCCTGAGTGGCTCCTACCACACTTAGCACAAGCAGGAGGCTTACTACCCCCTTGTGCCACACTACCTTGAGAATGTGCAGGTCTAGTTCTAAAATTCTGGGAATTCTGACTATTGTACTCACCTTTGTTCCTTAGTGCTGGTGCACTAGCAGATGATGGAGCAGGTCCTTTTTGTTTCTGTTGGAAAGATGACCGATTGGCATTACTCTTCTGCTGCCCGGACTATCTTATCCCTCTTATTTCGAAACTCCTCCCTATCTTTCAGCTTTTCTTCCTCAACCTATTGTACATGGATCATCAGTCTTTCAATGTCCATATCTCTTATCAGCATAGCTTCCATGCGTCCCCTACTAGACAGATGAGACAACCCAACAACAAACAAACTCATCATGCTTCTCATGTCAACAACCATTTCCAGAGCATAGCATGAAAGTTGGGTGAACTTCAGACTATACTCATGAACACTTAAGGAATCCTTCTTAAGAGTGAGAAACTCTCGTAACTTTTCTTCTCTCAGTTCTGGGGGAAAGAAACGCCCCAAGAAGGCCTCCTTAAAACAAGCCCAACTCACAAGTGGTGCACCCTCAGCTCGATTCTTTTTCCATTGATCAAACCAGATTCTAGCGACACCCTTCATTTGGTATGCAACTAGTTCCACCCTCTCAGCATCGGCAACATGCATAATCTCAAAGACCTTCTGAAGCTCTTCACAAAGTTTTCTAGGTCTTCAGTAACACTTGAACCAGTGAAGCTTGGAGGATTCATCCTTAAGAATTCACGGATCCTTGAAGTATCAACCCCTTCCTGTCGATTCTTTTTTTGTCCAACTTGATTGGTCACAACTTGACTTAGCATTCGGATAGCTTCACGGAATTCAACATTGGTGACCTCTCATTGGGGTTGCACTTTTGGTGAATTAGGTACCCTTTGTTCCTGTGGTTCAACATTCTGTCACGACTCGATTCCTCGAGTCGTGATGGCACCTACTATATCCCACCAGTAGGTAAGCCAACCCGAAATCCAGAATAACTAGTAGTGGGTAAAAGGGCAGAAACCAAGTAGCAGAAACAATAACAACAAAAAGGAATAAGGAAAGCCAAAATAATACATACATAAGAACTGAGTCCCTCCCAGAACCTGGAAGTCACAAGTACAGAGCCATCCTAAATGTACAAGTTCCAAAAGTGGACCAACATACAAAAATATACGCAACTACAAAGGACATGTCTCAAGTACAAAAGACGATCCACAAAATATATGTACAGAAGGAGACGACGATGATCAGGACGCTGTGCTCACCCTCGCCTCCGGATGCTGGGTGCTACTGGCTCGAATGGCGGCGCTGATGACTGGTGCTCGATCTTGCATCACAAAAATAAATGCAGAGTGTATCATGAGTACCAGTGAAAATGTACCCAGTAGGCATCATAGGCCAACTGAGTAAGAAAGGTAAAAACAATAGGAAATGCTAGAATAAAACACTGGCAGAGGTTACGAACAAGAAAAGTAAAGGTATGCACACAAGTGTAAGGCAAACAAACATAAGGTGACTACTACAACAGGGCCCCCATAAGCCCAGCAGGTACACTCGTGCGCAAATTGAAGTAAAAACCCGAACGGATCCCCATAAGCCCAACAGGTACACAGAGAAGCTAAACTAAGACTAGAGGAAATTTGTAAACCCGAAGCGTTACATAAATGTCAGTATTCTCGAGCTATGAAAGAAAGGAAACACAGAGCCTGGACCTCGAACCGCGGGTGAGTCTGCTTATAATAGATATGCCGATAGAGCCGAACTCTGCAAGGGATAATACAGAGCCCAGACCTCGAACCGCAGATGTCGACTAGCCATAGATAAAGTGATATAACCCAAGGGGGGAGGCCTCTGTATGTCGACTCCATTATAGGAGAGTAAATAAGCAGCAACAAGAAAAGCAGAGCCCGGACCTTGAAACGCAAGTGAAACCTCATGTTAAGTTACCATGATAGCGTAAAGCTTCCAAATAACCCATCCAAGGATTTCTGCATCTTTAAGTCATGGGCAACTCTTTGTAACCATCTTCTATATCCTCTAACCATCTCACGGTGACAAGAGAACCGAACTGAAGCTGTATGTATCACCGAACTGGCCCGAAGGGCGACCGGAAAAATGCAGAAAGTTAGGATCATACATGAATTATGGATGTTAAGGCCCCACAATACTGCCTAGCTAAGGCTCATCTCTATCAGACCCAAATCTTCTATATCAGTCTACCAGGACCTACGCCGCTCAAAGTCACACTAGGGCAGAAATAATATAATCTATCAGCTCTGAACAACCGTGAGTCTATGACATCACTAGTCTAAGTCTAGACTAAGGCCAAACATGCTCCAATATAACTCATAAGTCAAAACCAGGCCAAACAAGGAAGCAATGGTGATCAAATATAACAATTCAAGTACCCGCTGAACCCAAAGACAACGTAAATATGATTTTTTATCAAACATAACATGCTAATCTAGTTCCCCGCCCCAATATTCATGCAAATCCACATACATTCACACATTCAGACTCAATCTAAAAGAAAAGAGAAGCCGTAACGTACCTGTAGGCCGAACACGAGCGCTCCAAACTACTCCGCCGAAGCTTTTCCCTTCCGAACGACTTCAGATGGCTGCTACGCTGTCAAAAATAGAATCACAACGTCGTTACGGTCGTTTAGACACTAAATTTGCAAGAAATAGAGGCGGACCAATTTTAGGGTAAAAAACTGATGAAGTGGGACCCACGTCAGAAATTTTGGAATTAACCCCAAAAATAGGTTCTAAAAAGCTCCCCAAACTTGTGTTCCAAATTGGAACACAATTTCCAATTTGGGGCACAGAACAGTCCCAACACGAACATGCAACGAAAAATCCAAAATTACGCTAAGAATGAACAACAATGACAACTGCTGAAACCAACCACACCACGACCATCCTCACGAAACCCCCCACAATCTAGGCTCTTGAATCACCAAATTCAGACCTAAAATGGCCAAGAAATCATTTTCCAAAATTTCTCAAGAATTGAGCTCGAAATTGAGCTATGACAACAGCTAAAACATAATTCTTACCTCCAACAAAGCTTAAAATATAAATTCCAACCACGCCAACACGTTCTCCTCAAAAAACAACTCAATATAGCCCAAAGAATCACCGAAATCGGGCCTAAAATGGCTGAGATATCAAGTCTCAAAAATTCCCAAAATCAAGCTCACAAAAAGGGTCGTGGCGCAGGCATTTCACAAAGTTTGTCTCACACGGAGACCCGAAATCAGTTTCCGAGCTCACTAACTCGTTCCTTGCAAAACCCCCCACAAGGTGGACCTTCGAATCACTAAAATCGGACTTGAAATGAGAGAGTTATGAAGGTTTGAAGTTGAGAAATGAGGCTGAAATGGCCTGCACCAGCTATATATATATCAACTGAAAAGCTAATTTTTTATGCCAACTTTAAAATTTTCGACGGGGTGCTCGGGATTCATTCGGAACCCGATAAAAATAAAATAAATATGCTACCCTACTAAATTTGATATTTTGGACTCAATGGCACAGTCAAAATTTCCATCAGAGGTCATATCGATAAAAAGTGGGTCCCACTCCCAAAGACCATTTTTAACTAAAATCCACTAAGGGGTTCGAAATGAGTCCGGAGGCCTCGAGAATCGAACGAAAGGTCGTTCTAGACCAAACTTGATATTCCAGGGCTAACTGCACTGTTAGAATTTTCATTCGGACATGTTTTCCAAGAATATTGACCAAAGTCAACCGTTGGCCAATTTTCAAGGCTAAAACGCTAAAAATGGTTTAAACTCGCATCGAAAGCCTCGAGACTCAAGTCAACCAGATCTCTAGCATAATTTGGCCATTCCGGAGCTTATGGAACTATCAGAATTCCGTTCCGAGACCGTTTTCCTAATGAACTGACTAAAAGTCACTTTTTAAGCTTTAAGGCCTCTAAAACACAGAAAACTACACAAACTCCAAACGAACGACCATGTGACCGAACAGTCAGTGCCAGTAAGTCATAAATGACTTGAAGTCATTGTAGGAAATCTCTAACCGATGAAAAGAAGAAGGGTACACAGAAATAACCTGGAGGGTTATTACACATTGCTTCTAGCGGGACGACCTCTAACAGGTCGTCGTGGAGGTATGATCTAAAAGACACGCGCAAGGATGAATTAGAAGGAACTTTTTAGAGATAAACTCTATCGCATGAAATTAGTATGATCCTAAATGTCCCTGCCTCCTAATTATAGATATGGTGCGCTTCACACCGATAACTAGGACTGTACAAACACGACTTCATAGACTCCCTAGGACTCTTGAAACCTGGCTCTGATAGAAAGTTTGTCATTCCCCGAGCCTACACCCTGGGTGGGACTGGCACTCGAGAATCATTGCTAGCCCCAAGCGAACCCTTGGTCTGGCTTACTACCCAGTGGGAGACTTTACTCAACAAGATAAATCCATGTAATAAACTAGAATGTTATAAATGAAACATTCAACAGGCCAATAAGGCAAACTCAAGTCTCAACATAATAGAATGAAAATGAAAAGACTAAAGTACTAACATCAACTAACTGTCTATGAAGCCTCTAACAACTGAGATGGATGTCGGGACAAGACCCACGACATCCTAATGAACTAAAATGATAAAGTAATAAAAAGGGGGATCCTGCTGAAGCAAGGAGGCTTACCAATAACTCTGAAGCTCAACTGGATCAACGATGCGCTGGGTGTTGATCCTGGTTACCTGAATCTGCATCATAAAAAGATGCAGGCTAATTGGCATCAGTACATTAAATGTACGAGTATGCGAGAGGAATACTAAACAAGACATAAACTTGAAAAGGGAACTGAAAGAACAAACCTGGTCTCAACTCAACTGAACTCATTTCAGTATAAAACAGTAATATAAATGCAATATAAAGAAAAACTTTTAAAACATAGATAATAACTCTATGTATTTAGAAATACAAAAGTAACTCTATGTGTATGCGAAGATACAATATAACTCTGAATGTATATAAAAATACAAGTAACTTTGGGTATATATTAATACAAAATACTTCTGTGGGACTTTCTCTAACCGACAACCATCACTTAAGAGCTATGTGATGATACAACGTTTTGCCTCACACTGCCTGGGCCGTCATATACCTTACCGATGGTATAAAACCTGACTACTAAGTGGATCCACTAGTCTATGCTAAAAATCACTAAGGAATCATCTAAAAAGTATGACCCTTTTCAACCCATGATGGCTACATGGTTTATGGGAGCTGGGAGTTGTCTGAACTCTCCCCCATATTGGTGCTCAATACTACTCTCAAAATATACTAGCTCATATGTTTAAAAACATAACTCTGTGGTTTGAGATAATTACTCAAAACTAGCCCAAAGGCTCTCTTGGAAATCAGTGTTTCCTCTTTTGCTTAATTGTGAAAGCATTTACTCTTTACTGAAAACTAGCTCAAGAGCTCTTTTGAAAATCTCAATTTCCTTTCTTGTTTAAATGTGAAAACATTTTACTCTTTGGGAATACATAGTCCCGATATACTCTTTTGAAGAAATGAACTTCAATCTTTACTCTTTACTCAACTTAAACTCAGGTCTTAAACAAAGTTAAAACATTTGTAAAAGACTTTTGGAAGACTCTATGAACTTCTCTTGACTTGGCCCTTAACTTTACTTGAATTTGAATTTATGGATTCAAGGATTGTGATTTGTGATTGGAAAGATCTCATGATGTTTAGGAGTGTTTTTAGATAGTTAAACATGAGCAACGATCAAGAAATCACTGTCTGGAAGCAAGTCCGAGACACGGAGATGCATTTAAATATTTGGTCGCGAAATAAATTTGGAGGCAGAAAGGTCCGTGACCTAGAGAGAAAATTCCACATCCTGAGGAACAGGTCCGCAAGGCTGACTTGGTGCCCAAATTCCCCTGACTTTTTCCTTCATCATTTTCTAACACCAATTCATCTAAACTCGGTTATTTTTCTTAAATTCTCTTTAGACTCAGATACCCACTATATATACACAAGAATCTAACTAAAACAACTCAAGGAAACAACACTATAACCTCAAGAAACTCCTCAATCTCAACCCAAATTCAAGAACGAAAGCAATTCAAGAACATTTGAACTTCCAATCTTTTAGGATGACTTCACGCTGAAATACTCATATTTGGCACGTGAGTGAATGAACCCAACGTTATGAAAGTCTCACATACCTCGTAGGATCAAATCCTTGACGAAATCTGAAATCAATTTCTCACGAAGACGACGAATCTTAACTTTCCTCTTCTCTTCTCTCTTGAGTTCTTCTCTATAAAACTCTAGCGTGAAATCTTTGAGTGCGTAAATTGACCCAATTCAGTTTAGACCCCTAATTAATTACCAAAAACGAAATAAATTAATTGGGTAGTGAAAAGACCATAGTACCTTTCAAAAATCCGGTTTTGACTTTCCTTATCTAGACAACCCAACTTCAAATAGACATATCTCCCTCATACGAATTCAAAACTGAGAAAACTTGGCGGCGTTGGAAAGATAATTCAAACATATATATCTACGGTATCTTGTAGCATACCTAAATTATCCTGAGCTAGGGGTTGTGGTCGTTTTAAGTTGGCCCAAACTTCATACTTTGCTAAACTTTGTCAAACTTTCCAAATTTGATTATTTCCAAAAATGGTTTCTTTCTAATTCTAGTTCTTTCTACTTCTTTCAAATAGCGAGGTGTTACAGAAATGATATATGGGAACTAAGTATTCCCAATGGTAAATGTTTTTATATTCAAGATGAGAGGAAACATTGACTTCCAAAAGAGTTCATGAGCAGTTTTAAGTACTATCTCTTTTAAGAGAAATATTTTGAGTAATAATCTCAAAGTTGAGAAAGAGGAAATGTTTTCTTTAAAACATATGAGCTAAGTTATATTTTGGGAGTAGTATTGAGCACTGATATGGGGGAGAGTTCTAACATCTCACAACCCCCATAAACCATGTAGCCAACGTGGGTAGAAAAGGTCATACTTTTTAGATGATTCCTTATTGATTTTTAAGCATAGACTAGTGGATCCACTTAGTGAGTAGGTTTTATACCTTGTAAAAGCATAGGACTGTTCTGGCAGCGTGGGATAAACGTTGTATCATCACATAGCTTATAGTGATGGTTGTCGGTTAAAGAATCTCCCACAAAATTATTTTATATTTTTATTATATTTTTCAATACATTGAGTTGTTATCTACGGTTTTAAAAGCTTTTCTTTATAATGCATCTTTACTACTGCTTTATATTGAACAGAGTTGAGTACCTTATTGTTGAGTTGAGCCCTATTTCTCTGAGTTGAATTGAACTATATTTCACAGAGTTGAGTATCTTATTATTGAGTTGAGCCCTATTTCTCTAAATTGAGTTGAACTATGTTTCATAGAGTTGAGTATCTTATTATTGAGTTGACCCCTATTTTCTCCGAGTTGAGTTGAACTATGTTTCACTGAGTTGAGTATCTTATCCTTGAGTACTTCTGAGTTGAGTAAGTTTGAGTATCTTTGAGTATCCTTGAGTATTCCTTGAGTTGAGTGAGTTTGAGACAAGGTAAGTATGTTTCCTTCGATTTCAATTCAAGCTTATGTTATATTTTAGAATTCCCCTTGCATGCTCGTACATTCAATGTACTGACGCCATTTGGCATGCATCATTTCATGATGTAGATACAGGTAGCTAGGGTCATCAACAAACGTTTCATTGATACCACTTGCAGTTCGAGTTAGCTTTGGTGAGCCTCCTTGCTCTCGGAGGAGTTCATTTATTTTTTTAGTTTTGTTAGGATGTCGTGGGTCTTGTCCTAACTTCCATCTTTGTCATTTAGAGGCTTCATATATAAAAAATACAGTTGAGAAGTTTCTTTCATTTATTTTGTTAAATGTTTTAAAGACTTGAGTTGCCTATTTTTGGCTAGTTGACTATTCTATTTTATTCAGAGTTAATCATTTGAGTTAAAGTTTCGTATTTGAGTTCAATGAATTTTATTCAGTTTTAAGCTTTGTATGCTTGAGTTATTCTTCCGCTTGTAGTCATCCAGGATGAGGGTTCACTTGGGGACCAACAATGGTTCTCGAGTACCGGCCACGTCTAGGGTATAGACTCGGGTCGTGACATTTACCCCTCCAGATTATGACCCTGAGTCATTTCTAATTGAGTTTTGAAGTTGGTTTCAAGATTTGAGTAAAATGTTGTGAATTTGGTATGTTTTGAGTTTGATAAGGTTGCAAAAGTGGTTTTCGATATATTTTGGAGTTTCAAATGTCGGAATGAAATTCTGTTGATTTCATCAGTCCACAATGTGGAAATTGGTCTATGAGTTTCAATTTCTAAGTCCTTTTGAGGATTTGAGGTCCTAAGTTGGAAATTTGTGAAAATTTAGCCTTTGGATTGACTTTGGTCTATACTTGGGGTTTGATCCTCTGATCAAATTTTTGAGAGTTCCACTGATTTTAGGCCTTGGTGAGGTCTTAGTTGAATATTTAGAGTTCCCGAGCTTGATTTAACCTTTTTAGGGATTATGATTAGTTTCTTGTGTCTTACACGGGACTCGGGTCAAGAAGACTTCATATTCTTATTTTGATGGTTCCATTTAGTCTGGAACGTCGAGTATATTCAATTTACATATATGGTTTGTGTGTACAGGGTTCAGAACGAATCCCGATGGTCCTTTCGATGATTTTGTGTTTGGTTGATTCTTCTGTTCTGTAGTGCTGAAGCCAACCCTCCGCGATCGAAGAGGGAGGACCATGTTTGCGGGGATTTAATGAATCGGGGATTGCATTCGCGGACAGGGGTCCGCATTCGCGGAGGACCCGTGGACAAAGTATCTTCCAAAAATTACGGTTTCAACCCCATTTCATCATTTTTGAGTTTTTGGAGCTTTGGTGTGGAGATTTGAATAAAATATTTGACAAGAAATATATGGGTAACGATCCGTAATCTTAAATCTTCATTTACCTATTATTATTTATGAATTTAAGTGTTCAAATCAAGGTTTTGAAATGATTAATTGAGGTCTTTCTTCAAGAACCCAAGAATTTAGTAAAATGGTGATTATGGACTAATTTTAAATCTCTTTTCGAAATGGTTTTCACCAATGAGTTTCAAATGCCTTGGGTAATGTTTTCAAGTAAAGATTTTCGGATTCAAACTTCATTTTTGAAATTGGGTTCTTGAGATGATTTGACCCATTTTGCAAATGTTTGAATTGGGTGTTGTTATTTTCGAAATTTTATTGTGATTACTTGATTGAATTAGATTGTGTGGCTTTGGACATTGTTTGGAAAGGGAAGAATCAAGTCCTAGATTGACCTTTGATTGCAATTAAGGCTAGTGATCTTTCAAACCTTGTAAAATTAGTAGAATCGTGTATTTCCCTTCATTTGTATGTGTTGGGGAGTAATGAGAACGAGGTGTTGAGTTCAATTATTCACTTGATTGATATTAATGAATAAAAAGGAGATTAATGACAATGCAATGTGTTGATCATAATACTTTGTGAATTTTCCTGAACCCTAATGTGATGATTGATGAAATGCTCTGATAACATTATTGTAGACTTGATTTGCATGAGTTATTGTCTCTTCCTTGTGGTTTGAAATTTCTTACTTGCATTGATTTCTGAGCATCATGATGAGACATGTGATGATTATTGATGTCGAGGTTATTTCCGACAAGAGTTATTGATGCTAAGGTCATTTCTGATAAGTGCTTTTGATGTCGAGGTCATTTATAACGAGTGATATTGACGTCGGGTCATTACCGGCGAGTGATATTGATGCCAAGATCATTACCGGCGAGTTCATGAACTATTAGCGGTTTTGATGAGTTTCGATTGATATTGTGAGTGATAATTTTGTGAATTTGTGCTCAGTATGCTTGATTATTGTGCTTTGATGAACTTGATACCAATGACTGATCTATTTGACACTTGTGATTGTCATACTTGATACTTGATATAATTGTTGAATTATGACTATTGGACTAGGGTTAGGGGTGAACATGATCGGATTAGTTCAGGTTTTTCAAATATCAAACCAAACCATTTGTGTCAAATTTTTAAATTTATAAACCAAATCAAACTAATAAAACTTGAGTTTTTCTAGGTTTTTCTAACCACAGTTTTTTTTCCAGGTTGGTTCGGGTTTTTCAAATATCAAACCAAACCATTTGTGTCGAATTTTTAAATCAAACCAAGCTAATAAACCTCAAATTTTTTTGGTAAAGTATTCATACAAACATATAATTAACTTGTGCTTCAAATATTTCATTAGTCCAACCAAAATACAACTAGCTAAGGTATTTCTTAAGAAAATAACACAAAATAATGAGATGAGTGATGACACTAAAATATTCAATAAAAAATAATAATGAAAATAAAATAAATATTGCAAATTGACAAGTCATAATGAAAATGATCATAATTTAAAAGTACTAAATCATGCGAAAATAAGTCTAATAAGTATTAATTACATGATTAAATATTAAAAAAATAATTAAAATTAGGTTATATATTTTAAAATTCTAAACTAATGTAAAACTGTAACACCTCCGTATTTGAAAGAGCTAAAAATAGAAAGAACTAAATTGGACATAAGCTAAATCTGAAATTTTTTAAGTTATGCTTAAGTTATGAGTTTGGGTCAACTTCAAATGACTATAACATTCAGTACAAAATGAGTTAGGTGTCCCATAAGATATCAAATGAAAGGTCTTGGAATCCTCTTTCCAACGCCACCGAGTTTACTAATTTTCGAGCTCGTATGAGGGAGACATGATTGTTTTAAGTCAGGCCGTTCAATTAAGAAAAGTTACCTGAGGGCTATTTTGGTCTATTCCTTACCCATTCAGATTTAAGCGTTTTTCGTAAATAATTAGGGGTCTAAACCGATTTGGTTAAGTTTTTCCCAATCAAAACACCCTTAGGGTTTTAGAAAAGAGTTCAAGAAAAGAAAAAAGAAGAAAAGAGGAGAAGATTCAAGATTTCGTCGAGTTCTTGAGGTTTTCTTGCAGATTTTCGCCAATGGGTTGATCCCTAAGAGGTATGCGAGTACTCATAGTATTGGGTTCGTTCACCCACACGCCAATCATGTTATTTTCAGCGTAAATTCGTTCTTAAAGTTGAAGAATTTGAGTTCTTGTTGAGTTTTCTTGGAATACCTTTCATAATCTTGATTGTTGGGATTTTGATGAGTTCTTGGGATAAGTGTTAGTGTTTTGAGGGTTGTTTCGAGTAGATTATCGTGTACATACATTGAGTATTCGATTCTAAGTGATTGGAGAAGAAACTATTGCATTTTAGTCGAATTAAGGTCAGAAAACGAGTAGAAAAATTCGTCGAAATTTTCTGGGGGAATGGTGAGTTATATTGTATTTTCTAATACATTGAGTTATTTTCTACTGATTTAAAAAGCTTTTCTTTATAATGCATCTTTATTACTGCTTTATATTGGAATGCGTTGAGTTGAGACGAGGTAAGTTGTTTCTTTATCTCCAGTTCAAGCTTATGTCATGTTTTAGAATTCCCCTTGCAGGCTCGTACATTCCATGTACTGACGCTATTTGGCCTGCATCTTTTATGATACAGATACAGGTAACCAGAATTAGTATCCAGCGCTTCGTTGATCCAGTTGAGCTCCAGAGTTGTTTGGTGAGCCTCTTTGCTTTCGGAGGGTCCCTTTTGTTATGTTTCAGTTATTTCAATTGTTAAGATTATCGGGGGTCTTGTCCCGACATTCCTCATAGTATTAGAGGTTTCATAGATAGATAGACATAGTTCATGAGACTTTTTCATTTCAGTTATTGATGTCTGAGACTTGAGTTGCCACTTTGGCTAGTGAATGTTTCTTTAAATATTCTGAGTTAGTTATCTTGAGTTAAAGCTTTACTTTTAAAGTTATCTTATGTTGAGTAAGTCTTCCGCTGAGAGTTAAGCCAGGCCAATGGTTCGCTTGGGGCCAACAATTGTTCTCGAGTGCCAGTCGCGCCCAGGGTGTAGGCTCGGGGTGTGACAAAAACTAAAGAACAAATATTCAACATTAGTGCCATTCTTAGTGTTGAATCAATATTTTTGTTCGCATTAGTATTAATTTGATTTTGAATTGAGTTATATTAGAGTTACTAATATCTACAGGCTATAATCTTTACTGGACCATTCAAAATTCGAGTCTCAAAAAATTTGAAAAAAATATGTTAAAAGATAAAAATTATGAAAACATATAAGTAATATTTAGAAATTACATCAGAGTAAATACTTTTATGTATAAAATAAATTTTAAGAATTATATATATAATGTTGGGTTGGTTTGGTCTCGAATTGATTTTTTTTAGTTAAAACCAAACCAACCCAAGTATAGTCGAGTTTTATTTTGCAATACCAAATCAAGTCAAACCAAACCATTAGTCGGGTTTATTTTTTGATTTGACTCGATTTGTGATTTGGTTTAGTTTTTGATTCGGCTTTGTACACCTCTAACTAGGGATATGAGAACTTGTGAGCGGTATATTATGAACTGTTAGGTTGAGCTGATTTCTATGAAGGTTGTAGTTTGAGGAGATTTGATTGGGATGAAAGGAGTACTCATTTTCTAGCTAGTTTTGCTTTGTTTATCAGGATGCTTGCTGAGTACCATGTTGTTTGTACTCACTCCTTGCTTCTACACTTGACACTTATGCAGGTTCTGAGCTCGATTCCAAGCCTGACTCCGTGTGACTTCCCTTCTTCTTCTATACCCAAGGCTCGTTGAAGGACTTTGAGAGGTAGTTGTTTGTAATTCCGGCGGGCCCTCTTTTTTCCTTTATGTTATGCTTTGTGCTATTTGAGAAACAAAGACATTGAGACTTGTACTTACCTTTCAATTACGTAGGTTATGTATTAGTGGCTAGTACACGTGACAATCATGTTTTGGGGGTTATTGAGGCTGACTTGTTTTGGTGGGAATAGACAAGT
>JAJOOO010013038.1:0-30150 GCA_029582685.1 Solanum piurae
GGAGTATCTCCTTTGTCATATACAACTGACCTTCTATAATGTATTTATGAAATCTGTTGTCAATTATACCATCTTCGTCAATTTCTATTTCATCACGGAAATACTTTCCATGTATTGGCATAAGTGATTGAGTGAGTTCAACACGTTGTACCAATTGCATATCCTGGCTAAAATTTGAAGTTGAATTGTTAGGAATTGAATTTGACAAAAGATCGTCACAATTTTTCTCCTTCAAGATTATACACAGAGGAAAATCAGTGAAGCAACCTTTTCTCTTCAAATCCAAGTACCATCTCAAACTCCTATCGTTGTATATCTTCATTGGAGTATAATTTTGCTTCACGGAATATTTAATTTCAATTGTATCCATAGAAGCATAAATACCAAGTATCTTCGTTATTTCATCAAGAATGGTATCCAAATTCGAACTCTCTTTTAGTGTCAAGCCATCAACTATGAAATTGTGTTCATTATCCCATCCACCACTGTGTTGAACCAATATTATAATTTCTTCTTCCACGACAGAAATTTAGATTGGTTAATATGAGTATTTTTCAGTTTGAGAAATAAAAAAAATATTGTAAGTTCGCTTTATATGTAGAAGAAAGAGATCATCGATGTATTAGAATTCTTATAGATAAAAGGTAGTTATTGTTAGCATAAATAAAGGAACTGCAGAGTTTGTGGTACCTTGAATCTCTACTTTATCTTACCCATGATCTATTCAGAATGTAAAAGGGCTATAGAAGTAAATATTAAATATGTCATAATTGTTATTCATTGAATAAGGCCATATATATGTAGTTATTTATTAAAAAGTGTCTACTTATGTTTTTTTCCCATAATAATTCCTTAGATTACATTGGTATGTAATCATTGTGTTGTTTGAAGTTGAGATAAATAATACAAAGTTGTGAACTAATTATTATTTTACGAAATTATTTACTTTAACTCTCAAAAAGTAAAGAACAAGTAGTAAGTACGTGTTCCTTTACAGAATTAAGGAGGTCATAATTCTAACACGAAAAGCACATAAGATCCCTATAAGAAAAAAAAAGATATGTACTAGTGGGATAAGTAAACCTTCAATAATATAATAGCCCTTGATAAACATGATCTCATTATTTAGCAAGCTAAGTATCATGACCAAATCCCAACTCTTTCTACTCCAATCAATACTAGTCTGAATTCAAACATAAAACTAAAAGGAGATGATGCAATAAAAGGCAATGCAGACATTCTGAACATATTAACTATATGACTTATGAGCAAAAATAACAGTCCCCAACAATGGGATAAAATCAAACTCAAAGAAACTATGGTCTTGCTGGAAAATCCCGCCTTCCTAAAATACCAGGTAAATATTTTGGGTATACAGGGAATTTCCCCTGTTACTCTTGCAGGTACCAGCCCTGTTCATCTGGCCAGATTTATCAATTTAATCATCCATGAATTTCAAGCGCTGCAAGATTTTTGAAACCTTGTATTGATTTCTATCATATTTCAAGATAGAGTTTACTTGGTCCTTACAAGGGTGGGAACCATGAAGCACAACTGAGGTATTCAGAGCTATTAAGAATAATTGAAAGGGGAGTACCAGGAAGTGAAGGCGAAGAAGGAGCACAGTTATCATCAAGAATGGGACGAATGGGAAGAAAGGCTTCTTTCTCATTGGGGATTGCTAAAGCATTCAAAAGTATAGTGATGGGCTCCAAAAATATACAGGCATGCTCCAGAGAGTAAGCTCTTTCTTGCATCACTCTTTGTTTTTCATTTTTTTTTAATGTTTTTTGAGGAGGATGTGATGTGTGATTTTCGAATTGCTTTGAAATGCTTTTACTTGAGTTGAGGGTCTATCAGAGACAAGCTCTGTACCTCCAAAGGTAGGGGTAGGCCTACGTACACCAGTACCCTCCCAGATCCTACTTGTGGGATTACACTGGGTATGTTGTTGTTGTTGTTGAGAATGTGATGTGCGGCTCATGGAGTGTGAGAGAGTCCAAAAACTGTTGAGAATCATTATGTTTCCTGCAGCTCTTTAACTAAAAGCAATTTGATGCATTCAAATTTAGGCTATCCAATCCGCAAATCATATATTTGGCTAGGGGATTCTCACATATGCTCTGCTCCTTGTAAAATCATTGTATAATATACCTCGGAACATGCTACGTAAGAGGTGATTTAATTCTAATTTTGAGAAGTGGAAACGAAAAATCTGGGGCTGCCAATGCCCTTATTGATATCTTCCACCTGGAAATGAAATGGCCAGGTGGGGAACAAAGTTAAGCTCTTTCCCCCTATTTTAGCTGTGAGAATGTGCACACAAACAACTGAATATGTTACAACAACAAAATAAATTAGCCTTCACAACTTTATCTATTTTCCATGGGCATTCTGAAAAACTCCATCTTTACGTCAATTTGAACAATCAAAGGCTAGAAACTGTGACCGCAATATCTCTGCAGTCACTTCAAGAAAAAATCTTCCTCTACGAACAGACTATACCACAATTAGCCAACCTTAATTCTCAAATTGACCATAAAATCTCTATCGAGTGAAAATCAAAACTTGCTTTCCATATATATTTTTTCTTCTAAGTAACATTAACGGACACTTACGTTATGTAAACTTCTAATGTGTAACTGGGTACAATTTGTATATTTTTAATCTTTCATTATCCTTTCTCCCATTACATCAAAATAATATTATTAGGGAATCAGAAACATCAAAAACCAAAAAAAAAAGCTCTTCCACAAATCTCATACACTAGTCTCGCTAGGTTTGATCAATTTCTCCTACCAAAGACAAATAAGTTCCGTTTAATCACTCGAAAACAGGAACACCACAAAAAAATAATTAAAAAATCAATCCAAATTTTTCTTCCTCTACTGTTGCTCATATTTTCATGGCAATCAAACAAATAACTTCAAATCAAATTACTAGAAACAAAAAAGAAGAAGGTAATTAACGAAACTAGGAAGATATTTTAATTTTTCCGATGAAAAAATGCTCACCTTGATTGATAATGAAGATATTTCAATGTGATTTCAGAGATTCAATAAAATTACGAAGCTCAGATTTCTTCGCTTCTAAGATATATATATCGATATTCTATATATCTTGTTGGAATCTTTGTTTTCTTCTTCTTCTTCTTCTTCTTTTATTCTTCTTGACAAATCTTTTTATTAGAACTCTTCAAAGGGTGAAATATAGACATGAACGACATAGAACTCAATAGTCAGAACTCAAGAGCTCAAAGATGCTACTCATCTCAAGAATGCTCCACTCATAGGGTTCATGCGAAATTATGGACATGAACCACTCAACTCTAGGACCTCTATGAATAACATGTAGTAATTTCATAATTAAGAATATAATTTCAAAAGGAATAGGGAACTCAAGGACTCAAAACTCAAAGATACTACTCATCTAAAAAATGTTCGACTCATAGGGTTCATACGGAATTTTGGATATGAACGTCTCCACTCAAGGATTAAAATAACAATATAGAGACTTATGAATACACTCTTCTCATCCTCATCTTTACTCCCTCATGACTTAGTCAAAACTATGGTTGATTACAAACATATTCTCAATTTTACTCGAAAGACCTCTTGAACTTTCCTCCTAACTTTACTTCAACTTGTAATGTAATTTAAGACATGTTATTTGGATATTAAACATCTCTCAAGGATTAATGAAGACATGATTCAAAGGAACAGGTATGGGACGAAGAGCAAAGAAGAAAAAGGCATGGCGCTCCTAGCGCATCAGTGGCGCGCCGCGCCAGCCCCATACTTACTGGGGCTGCTTTGGGGTGCACTGCATACGCAGGGCACCAGCCCCTCTGGCACTATGGTGGCGCGCCGCCCCACCCCCAAACCCAGAAAACCCGACTAATTTTATTGCTCATTTTCAAGTCCTAACTCATCAACAATAGAATGTTTCTTCCACAGTCTCTTTGATTCATAAACCCAACACAAAATCAATGAAATCTCACTCAAATTCTATCAAGAAACACCACTCATTCGCAAAAGCCTGACCTCAGGAACTCTAAAACCTCTATTGTTAAAGAATGGGGTTAACACTCAAGCACTCTTCAAGAATCTTTACATAAATGATTTCATAAACAAATTAATGAAAGAATCACATGTTTGGCATGAGAATGAAAAAATCCAACACTATGGGAAACCTCACATACCTGGAAAGAACGATCGTTCTTGGAGAAATCCACAAGCCTTGAAGAATGCTTGAACTTGGCCCTTTTTCTCCTCTTGAAACCTCGCTCTAAGCCCCAAGTGTTTTGGAATGTGAAAAATAATCTTAGAGTCTAATTAGACCCTTAACTGGGTGAGGAAAAATTTGGGTAGGTCTATTGGGGTAAGGAAAAGACCAAAATACCCTTTCCTAAAATGACAGAAATGCCTTAACTAGAGAGGCCGCACTCAAACGGACATAACTCCTTCATCCAAGCTCAAAATTGAGCAAACTTGGCGGCTTTGTAAGGAAGACTCAAAGACCTTCAATTTGATAGATCATGGGCCACCTAACTGTTTATGTGCTAAAATATATGGTCGTTTGAAGTTGACCCAAAACTTTAGAGAACTGATGGGTTACTTGAATGAATTTCTCTTTAGTTCTTTTTTGAAACTCAAGGTGTTACATCTAGGGACCTTAATACCTAACAAAATTTAAATCACTCGGTAAAATAATATTCACATACAAAGCATGGCTCGAGTCTTAACCTAAACTTTTTTGGGGTGTTACAATATCTCTCCCTTGGGATTATTCGTCCTCGAATGATGGTTGTACTGGGAATGGAAAGGGGTTTACTCTTACTACCTCTTTTGAATTCTGAACTTGCCTACTTACATAATTTGAACTGATTCATATAAAGATTTGGGACTCTCTATAGAACATAAGTCAAGAACTATGTTGTTTTGAACCAAGTCACTCTCTACCTAAAGTTATCTTGTCTGAAACAAAGGAGGTCTCGGCATGAAGTAAGGGTAGGAATACTATGCCTTGGGTAATATGATTGGTAGCTGTTAAGCTTAGCAATACTTCTCAACTATGCCTTTCTTTCCTTATTACCAAACCTCATTGGTTCCAACTCATAGCTCCCACAAAGGTACATGACTACTCTTACTAAAGTTTGAGCCTAACGGTATGTTCTTACTATATTCAAGCCTAACCCAATGTCACAAGGTTCAGGTCCTACACCTCTATAGGAAATCTCATCCCAAATATATTACTCAGTACCACCACATTCATCCAACCTTGGCTCATATCAAGAAACACCAAATGCATCACACATATGTCCACATATTAACAACGCCACATTCAAGCTTAGTACATTAACCACTCCCTGGACTCCTGCTAACCAACTTCCTAGGAATTCCTCATTCTCTCCTCATCCCTACGATACCAACTAAAATTTCATGCATTACTACCCAGAACGACTAATTGCTCTCATTTAACTATTACTCATAGTAAAACTCCACTTTATTCCTTCTACACATTTTAACCTTAGATGGGATAAGAATACTATCACTACCACAATAAGAAACAACAATAAGATATTGGAAAGACTGAACTTTGAGTAATACACAAGATTATGAATGGATTGATATATCTCTATAACTCTTTCTAAACACATCACTATCTGATTCTCCACACTTGACTTGGTTTCTCATCTTATCATCTCCCCCTTAGGTGAAAAGCTGACACTTTAAAACTATGGATTTATTCCGTCTTCTCTAAACTAGTCTACATTCGATTTACTCTAATACTGAGGAAATGCTACTCTCATTGCTACTAAACTCTCCACGTGTAGGCACTAATATTCCTTCTAAGGCTTTTGTAATATCCCGCCTTAGAAAGAGCTAAATTTAGAAAACGCTAAATTGAGAATTTTGCAAGTTATGCTTAAATTGTAAGTTTTGGGTCAGCTTCAAACGACCATAACTTTCAGTACATGATGAGTTATGTGACTCATAAGATATATAATGAAAGGTCTTGGAATCCTATTTCAAACGCCACCGAGTTTGCTATGCTTAGAGTTTGGATGAGGGAGATTCAGTTGTTTGAAGTCATCATGTCCAGTTAAGGAAAGTTACCTAAATTAGTGAGGGGTATTTTGGTCTTTTCCTTAACCCATCAGCTTAAAATGTGTTTAGTGTTATTTTAGGGGTCAAAACTGATTTGGGTCAGTTTTCACAATCCTAAATTACACTTGGGATTTTAGGGGAGAGTTAAAGATTAGAAAAGAGGAGAAAAGAGGAAAGGTTCAAGGCGTTCATCAAGTTTTCTTGTAAATTGAGGATTGTTTCGCCAAAGGTTTTTTCCCTAATAGGTATGTGATTTCTCATAATATTGGGTTCGTTCACCCACACTCCAATCCTGTGATTTTAATGCAATTTCCTTCTCAAAGATGAAGGATTTGAGTTCTTGATGAGTTTCCTTGAAGTTTAATTCTATAATCTTGATTGTTGAGGCTTTGATAAATTCTTGAGATAAATGTTAGTAATTTGAGGGTCGTTTTGAGTAGAGGTTTGTGTAATTATGTTGGGTATTCAAATCTAAGTGAGTTGGAAAGAAACCATTCGATTCTAGGTGAATTAAGGTCAGAAAACGAGAAAGAATATTCGTCGGGAAAAATTTGAGTAGGGGCTGGCGCGCCGCGCCAGCAGTGCACCACAAATAGGTTTTTCTAGTTTAGGGGCTGGCGCTCAGCGCCACTTAGTGAACCAGGGTCACCTTCCCCCACCCCTTTTAATGTCGTTTGGCCCGTCTGAGTTCTATTGAAGGATACCTTCACTCCGTTCTGATTCTAACTACTCTAAACTACATCTAAACATCGAGAGATCATTCATAACATGAATCATAACCTTGAATTCATAATTCAAATTCAAGGTAGAGTTAAGAGTTAAGTCTTGAGAGTTCTTTCGAGTCATTTTGTGAAGTCTTTTACAATCTTTTAAAACTTATTTAAAGACTTGAGTTGCCTCTTGGGCCAGTAGAATGTTTATTTCTAAATATTCTGAGTTTAAGTATTCAAGACTTTTGAGTTAAAGCTTTTCTTTGAGTTGTTTTATTGATGAGTAAGTCTTTCGCTGAAAGTTAAGCCAGGCTAAGAGTTCGCTTGAGGCAAGCAATGGTTCTTGAGTGCCAGTCACATCTAGGGTATAGGCACGAGTTATGACAAACCTGGTATCAGACCACAGAGTTCAAGAGTCCCAGGGTGTTTATGAAGTCGTGTATGTAAAGTCCTATTTATCGGTGTTAAGCGCACCACATCTGTAATTAAAAAGATGCGGCATTTAGGAACTGTGTCACTTCTTTCATACTCTTTTCGTGCGACAGAGTTCAACTCTATAAAGTTTCTTTCTAATTCGTGCTTGCTCATATGTTTCAGATCATGCCTCCACGAAGAGCTGTCCGAGTTCTGGGTTGCTATCCAGATGTTGAGCCAAGTTATGGCCAGCTAAACTGGTCAACAAAGAGGGAATATAAAGGATGTGGTTGATACATCCAGAATCTGTGAGTTCTTAAAGATGAATCCTCCAGACTTCACCGGTTTAAGTGTCACTGAGGATCCGAAAACTTTGTGGAAGAGTTACAGAAAGTATTTGAGGTGATGCATGTTGCATATGCTGAATGTGTGGAACTAGCTGCATACTAGCTGAAGGTTGTTGCTAGAGTGTGGTACGACCAATGAAACAAGAGTAGAGTTGAATGTGCCCAATTGCGAACTGAGCTGTGTTCGAAGAGACCTTTTTGGGAATTTTCTTTCCCCGCGAGCTGAGAGAGGCAAAGGTAAGGGAATTCCTCACTTTTAAGCAAGAATCTATGAGCGTGCATGTGTACAACCTCAAGTTCACTCAATTGTCTCGTTATGCTTCAGAGATGGTTGTTGATATAAGGAGTAGAATTAACTTATTTATATCTTCTTCTTTTTTTAATTAAATACTTTGGACCAGTGGTTCGTTTATTTCTCTTCATCAAGAAGTCATACAAACAATCAGAAAAAAAGCGCAAAATAAGAAATATTCAGCTGGCCCATATTAGAAAATTTAAGACTAGCTAAGTACTAGTCTTCCCCTAAAATAGGATTTCCAAATTAGATCTTCCCATAAATTCCAATCCTACTCTCCGTTGCTCCCATGTTTCTTGTTCCCTTCTCCTTGCCGTAGCTCATTATCTTCCTCTGGGTCATTAATGTGCTCCATCCGTGGTTGTGGAAGTGTTGTATCATCTAACACAGGTATTTGCTTTTTGATGTTGTTCCACCTCCAACTAAACCAGCAACTAACTTCATCTTTTTTGCAGATGTGAAATCCGGTGGAACTTATTTATATCTGGGTTGTCTCGTCTGTCAAGAAAAGAGGGTAAGGCTGTGATGTTGATATGAGACATAGACATATCAAGGCTGATGATTCATGTGAACCAAGTTTGTAACAATCAGGAAACAAGTAGCCTACACTAAAGCTAAACGTGAGGTTTAACGTCAAGGGAGAAGGGTAAGAGCCAAGGAAACTTGGCAAGGGCCAAGGAAAGGGGCCAAGGTTGCCCAAAAATGGCCAAGGCACTGCCCACCATGACCACGAGTGTCTTCACGGCCCATGGTGGACACCACGCCCCGTGGTGCCACCCGTGGTGGTGAGGGAGTAGCCTCCCTAAAGTTGTCCCAAAAAGGCTCCCTTTCACGAGCCATTTCAGGGCTCGTGGTGAAGACCACGATCCGTGGGAAGGCCCGTGGGGCCGCCTTCACCTTGTGGGGGAAATTATAGGGTAGCCTAGCTACTAGTCGAGGAACCACGGGCACCTTCAAGGGTTGTGGTGCCCTTGATGGATCGTGAAGGTGGCCGTAGTGCCTGGTACTAGGCTGCCTAAGGAGGGTTATTTTGGGAAATTCCTAATTAAGTGGGTATTAAGTGAGGTCATTTTGTATAGTATTAGTACACCTATATAAACTATTTTAACCCGTTTAACACCTCAATTAAGTCATTATTTCCACGACATTAGGGACTTACGTTTTTGCGCCTCAATTAAGTCATTATTTCCACGACATTAGTACACTAGAACGACGAAATGAAGGCCTGAGGATCACCGAGTCCACTTGGCGAGTCGACAAAGGGTTTTACTTCACCTTTTGTTCTAGTGTGCTGAACCATGAAGGAAATGATCAAGTGGGCGGAAAGAGAAAGCAATCGGCGCATCGTCGAACAGTTCCGCGAGGCAATACCATGTCGCCCAATAACCCAGAGCACAACGATGCTGAAGGATGGTGCAAGACGGCGGTGAACTACATCAAAGGGCGAATCGCCGAGTTGAACGACGATTTCTACTAATGTCGCCGAATGATCCACTGCAACACAGATTTTTGAAAACTATAAATACTCGTTGAGAGATTAGATTTTGGGATCAGATTTTTAGGGTGGAACAATTAATATAAATTTTAGTACTTTTTATTTTTGCTCTGAGTTTGAAAGGGTTTTTGAAGACTTGAAGAAGAAGAGGGTTTCATCACCAATGATTTGGACTTGGGTCTCTTGGATTCTTCATTTTAGCCTGTAACAAGACTTAAATCTTCATACCCATTTGAATGCAAGCTCATTTAGGTATAAGTTTCTATCTCTTGATGTGTGGCTAAAACCCCCAATTCTTGGGGTGTGATTTAGCGAATATGGGTTAAGATTGTTGTTGGGTCTTGCTTATTAATAGTTTATTTGTAGTTTAAATGTGATTTTGCTTAGTGGTTGTGGATGAATCTAATGAGGTTGTAGTTGCAAATATAATCTCATATATGTGTTTTCAGCTTGCGAGAGAGAGCGGTCGTAAAACTAAGACCACTAGATTGATGGCCTAAGGAGTGGGTCGACATGAGGTTTAGCTCGAGAGAGTGAACCCTAGTCCCATATCCTAACACTCAGCTCGAGAGAGTGAGTGGGGTAGGGCGTAGGCTGGTCTTCATGCGGCAAGTGGGTGTCCGAGATGAACCCATTTGAAACGGGGTAAGTTGCTCGAGAGAGAATTTATTCCCATGTAAACCTTAGACTAGTCACTATTACTCTATAAATTTTCTATCGAAAGCATGTACTCAATAATTTAGATTAACCCGTATTCCAGTCACATCCCAAGAATTCCCTCTCATTATTTAGAAATCGTTGTTTCTTTTGCTGTTTTTAATTACTAGTGACAAAACCCCATTGGTAATTGACACTTTTGTGTCCCCCTTTAATTTACAATGTTTTTAATCGTTAATGTCTTTAGCTACGACTAATTAGAGCAAATTTTATTTTTCTATTAATTCCCAAAACCGCTCCCTTGGGACATGACCCTAAACCTTGGTTGGGTTACTATACTATTGCATGATCGTAGCCACTCGTACTGAAAGTTGTGTCATTGATTACGTAAAATATCATATCCGAACCCCAAATATTGACCAAAGTCTACCCAAAGGCTAAACTTTCTACAACTTCAAACTAAGGATCTCAAATCCTCAAAAAGAATCTGAATCTGGAATCGACAACTCTCATTGGTAAGATTTCACATTTCGAGATTGATGAAATTGACGGAATTCCATTTTGACACTCAAAACTCCAAAAGATACTGAAAACTACTTTTTATTAATATAAGCCTTTGAAACTCAAATCCTACCAAATACTCAACTTTAAAACTTGAAGTTTAAAACCAACTTTCAAAACATGATTAAAAACAACTTAGGGTCAACATTGGGAGGGCAAAACAGTAAATTCATGAAACTTTGAAGAAATGACCGACCAGGTCATTACTCGTTTGGGCTAGCATATAACTATTTGAAGAAGAAGATTGATGTAAACAAGCAGAAAAAGATTTTAATAATAAGAATAATGCATCATACGCTTTATATGGCTTTCCCTGATCATTCTTGGTACTTATTATCTACCATCATCTACCATCTTATTGATTGATTATCGACTCTTATCTATTTATGCAATGATAAATACTATATAAATTTACTTAATTTTCTATTTATTGGAAGTTTTGATATATAAGTATTTTCCTCATCTTGAAAAGCATTCTGGAAATTCTTCAGATTCTCCTTTGCTCATTCCTCGTTTACTTAGATGGCACACGATGAAAAGCGAAAGCATAATGGAAGGCAATCCATTTTAGTATAGAGGGAAGAATACAAAGGTAAAAATTTATTTGTTATTATCTCATAATATTAATAAATTAGTGAATGTCGTGTAATTTCTATACATTTTATTTTGTAGATTGTGCAACATACTTTACCTCTACTATTTGTGGGATGAAGCAGACCTACATGAAATTATTTAATCCATACATAGACGAAATTAAGAACACAATCATTAATGCTGTGAAGGCAGAGTGGAAAGATGTGATTATCCTCACTTTATTAGATGACAACTGATGAAGAAAAAAAAAAGGAGCGTAAAGAGGTAAGTCCCTAATGTCGTGGAAATAATGACTTAATTGAGGTGTTAAAAGGGTTAAAATATATTATATAGGTATACTAAGACTATACAAAACGACCTCCCACTTAATTAGGAATTTCCCAAAATAACCCTCCTTAGGTAGCCTAGTGCTAGGCACTACGGCCACCTTCACGATCTGTCAAGGGAACCACGACCCTTGAAGGTGCCCGTGGTCCCTTGACCAGTAGCTAGGCTACCCTAGAATTTTCCCCACAAGGTGAAGGAAATCCCACGAGCCTTCCCATGGGCCGTGGTCTTCACCACGAGCCGTGAAGTGGCTCGTGAAGGGGAACCTTTTTGGGATAGGTTTAGGGAGGCTACTACCTCACCACCACGGGGAGTGGTGGCCACCACATGTCATGAAGACCCTTGTGGTCATGGTGGGCAGTTCCTTGGCCAATTTTGGGCAGCCTTGGCCTCTTGCCTTGGCACTTGCCCATTTTCCTTGGCTCTTGCCCTTCTCCCTTGATGTTAACCCTCACGTTTATCTCTAGTGTAGCCTACTAGTTTCCGAGATATCACAAACTTGTTGCACATGGATCATCAGCCTTGCTATGTCTATGTCCCCTATCAACATCACAGCCTTACCCTCTTTGATTGAGAGACGAGACAACCCAGATACAAATAAGCTCATTCTGCTACTCATATCAGCAACCATCTCCGAAGCATAACAGAACAGTTGAGTGAACTTGAGGTTGTACACATGCACACTCATAGATTCCTACTTAAGAGTGAGGAATTCCCTTACCTTTGCCTCTCTCAGTTCGCGGGAAAAGAAAATCCCCAAGAAGGCCTCTTCGAACATAGCCCAGCTCACAATTGGTGCACATTTAACTGTACTCTTCTTCCATTGGTTGTACCACAATCTAGCAACAACCTTCAGTTGGTTTGCATCTAGTTCCACACGTTCAACATCTGCAAAATGCATCACCTCAAATACTTTCTATAAATATTCTGGAAAATCCTCAGTGACACTTGAACCAGTGAAGTCTGGAGGATTCATCCTTAAGAACTCACGTATTCTGGATGTATCAACGACATCCTTTCGATTCCCTCTTTGTTGACCAGTCTGGTTGGCCGCAGCTTTGCTCAACATCCGGATAGTATCCCAGAACTCAGCATTAGTGACCTCTCCATGGGGTTGCACTTCTGGTGCATTAGGGACCCCTTGATCCTGATGATCAACATTCCTCCTAGCAGGATGACCTCAGACAACTCTTCGTGGAGGCATGATCTGAAAGATATGGGCAAGCACGAATTAGAGAGAAACTCTATAGGGTTGAACTCTATCGCACGAAAAGAGTATGAAAGAAGGGAGATAGTTCCTAAATGTCACAGCCTTTTAATTACAGATGTGGCGCGCTTCACACCGATAACTAGGACTCTATAGACACGGCTTCATAGACACCCTATGACTCTTGAACTTTGTGCTCTGATACCAAGTTTGTCACGCCCCGTGCCTACACCCTGGACACGACAGGCATTCACGAACCATTGCTTTCCCCAAGCAAACCCTTGACCTAGCTTAACTCTTAGCGAAAGACTTACTCATCAATAAAAAAACTCAAAGGAAAGCTTTAACTCAAAAGTCTCAAATACTTAAACTCAGAATATTTAGAAATAAACATTTTACTGGCCCAAGAGGAAACTCAAGTCTTTAAACAAGTTTTAAAAGATTGTAAAAGACTTCTCAAAATGACTCGAAAGAACTCTGAAGACTCAACTCTTAACTCTACCTTGAAAATTATGAATTCAAGGTTATGATTCATGTTATTAATGATCTCTCGATGTAGTTTAGAGTAGTTAGAATCAGAAAGGATATAAGGTATCCTTCAATCGAACTCAGACGGGCCAAACGACGTAATTAGGGGTGAGGGTAGGTGACCCTGGCGCACTGAGTGGCACGGGGCGCTAGCCCCAAAACTACTGAAACTTATTTGTGGTCCACTGCTGGCGCGACACGCCAGCCCCTACCCAAATTTTCCCCGACGAATTTTATTTCTCGTTTTCTGACCCTAATTCACCTAGAATCGAATGGTTTCTTTCCAACTTACTTACATTCGAATACCCAACATAATTACACAAAAATCTACTCAAAACGACCCTCAAATTACTAACATTCATCTAAAATAATTCATCAAAGCCTCAACAATCAAGATTAACGAATTAAACTTCAAGAAAACTCATCAAGAACTCAAATCCTTCATATTTGAGAAGGAAATTGCATTAAAATCACATGATTGGCATGTGGGTGAACGAACCCAATACTATGAGAACTCACATACCTATTAGGGATCAAACCACTGGCGAAACAATCCTCGATTCACAAGAAAACTAGATGAACGCCTTGAACCTTCCCTCTTTTCTCCTCTTTTCTCTTCTTGAACTCTCCCCTAAAACCCGAAGTGTAATTTAGGATTGTGAAAACTGACCCAAATCAGCTTTGACTCCTAAAATAACACTAAACACTTTTTTAAGCTGATGGGGTAAGGAAAATACCAAAATACCCCTCACTAATTCGGGTAACTTTCCTTAATGGACAGGCTGGCTTCAAACAACCATATCTCCCTCATCCAAACTCTAAACTTAAAAAACTCGGTCGCATTGGAAATAGGATTCCAAGAACTTTCACTATATATCTTATGAGTCACCTAACTCATCTTGTACTGAAAGTTATGGTTGTTTGAATCTGACCCAAAACTCACAATATAAGCATAACTTGTAAAATTCTCAATTTAGCTATTTGCAATTTAGCGCTTTCTAAATTTAGATCTTTCTAAGGCGGGATGTTACAGAAGCCTTAGAAGGAATCTTAGTTCCTACACGTGGAGAGTTTAGTAGCAATGAGAATAGCATTTCCTCAATATTAGAGTAAATCGAATGTAGACTAGTTTAGAGAAGATTGAATAAATGCATAGTTTTAAAGTGTCATCTTTTGACCTAAGGGGGAGATGATATGATGATAAACCAAGTCAAGTGTGGAGAATTAGATAGTGATGTGTTTAGAAAGAGTTATAGAGATATATCAATCCATTCATAATCTTGTGTATTACTCAAAGTTCAGTCTTTCCAATATCTTATTGATGTTTCTTATTATGGTAGTGATGGTATTCTTATCACATCTAAGGTTAAAATGTGTAGGAGGAATAAAGTGGAATTTTACTATGAGTAATATTTAAATGAGGGTAATTAGTCAGTTCCAGGTAGTAATGTATGAAATTTCAGTTGGTATGTAGGGATGAGGAGAGGATGAGGAATTCCTATGAAGTTGGTTATCAGGAGTCTAGAGAGTGGTTAATGTACTAATCTTGACTGTGGCGTTGTTAATATATGGACAAATGTGTGATGCATTCGGTGGTTCTTGATATGAGCCAAGGTTGGTTGAATGTGGCGGTAATGAGTAATATTCTTTGGTGGAGATTTCCTATAAAGGTATAGGACCTGAACCTTGTGATATTGGGTTAGGCTTGAATATAGTAAGAACATACCGTTAGGCTCATACTTTGGTAAGAGTAGTCATGTACATTTGTGGGAGGTATAAGTTGCAGCCAATGAGGTTTGGTAATAAGGAAAGAAGGGCATAGTTGAGAAGTTTTGCTAAGCTTAACAACTACCAGTCATATTACCCAAGACATAATATTCCTACCCTTACTTCATGCCCAGACATCCTTTGTTTTAGACAAGATAACTTTAGGTAGAGATTGACTTGGTTCAAAACAACATCGTTCTTGACTTATGTGCTATAGAGAGTCCCGAATCTTGATATGAATCAGTTCAAACTATCTAAGTAGACAAGTTCAGAATTCAAAAGAGGTAGTAAGAGTAAACCCCTTTTCATTCCTAGTACAACCATCATTCGAGGACGAATGATCCCAAGGGGGAGATATTGTAACACCCCAAATTTTTTTAAGGTAAGACTCGAACCATGCTTTGTCTGTGAATATGATTTTACCGAGTGATTTAAATTTTCTTAGGTGTTAAGATCAGTAGATGTAACACCTTGAGTTTAAAAAAAGAATTAAAGAGAAATTCATTCAAGTAACCCATGAGTTATCTTAAGTTTTGAGTCAAGTTCAAACGACCATATATTTTAGCACATAAAGAGTTAGGTGGCCCATGAACTATCAAATTGAAGGTATTTGAGTCCTCCTTCCAACGCCGCCAAGTTTGCTCAATTCCGAGCTTGGATGAAGCAGTTATGCCCGTTTGAGTGAAGCCTCTCTAGTTAAGACATTTCTGTCATTTTTGGAAAGGGTATTTTGGTCTTTTCATTACCCAAATAGACCTACCCAAGTTTTTCCTCACCCAGTTAAGGGTCTAATCAGACTCAAAGATTATTTTTCACATTCCAAAACACTTGGGGCTTTAGAGTGAGGTTTCAAGAGGAGAAAAAGGGCTAAGTTCAAGCGTTCTTCAAGGCTTGTGGATTTCTCCAAGTGGTCACGAGTCAGAAAGATTCAATATATAGCTAAATTGGAAAGAAATGTACAAGCTTTGCATGCATGTATCAGTTGAACCTTTGAGATACATAGACTGATACCTGGACATGAAATGGATGTTGCATTTTGGTAACTTGTTAATTGACTAGTTGTTGTGATTTCAGGCTGAGAGTTCTGAAGTGTCGGCGGAGCTTGAATTCCTTAGCCAGCAGAAGCTTATCCTCAGCATAGAGAATAAAGCCCTAAAGCAGCGCTTAGAAAATTTAGCTCATAAAGCATTGTAAGTTTCTTTATATGTTATACTGAATTATTCTACGATTGTTTCTAGTGCTTGTAGTTTTGGACTATTTTGATAAAGATGATTATGCAGCAGGTCTTGTGGGTCCAAACCTTACATAGCTAGGAATTAGATTTATCTGAAATAAGGATTATATAATTGGTTTTTTCATGGTGAATAAAACAACTGCAAGTGAGCTGGGAAAGTGGACATGGTTTTCCTAGAACTAAAACACAAGTTTTTGAGTAATGTTCAATTTGATTAACAAAATAGTGGTCTCCAGGGAAAATGGGGACAATTACTGGCATCCCAAATACATCAATTCTTGGTAATAAGATGAAATGATCTTGTTGTAGCCAAGTATTGTGGCCTAGCAGTGAGTGAAAACAAGGGTGAAAATTTCAGCAGAGACAAAGTGCTAGGTAATTTCTTCGGTACTTAAACTGGTGGGAGGTAGAAAGTACGCGATGAAATAAGGAAGGTGTGTGCGCCAGGTGTAAGATGGTGGGAGTAGTAGTACTCTTTTCCCCTGCATCTGGATGACCTTATTGTGAACAGGTCCATATTTTCTGCTTCAAATTTGCTTACCTTTCAAAATTAAATCGAGGGATGGAAGCTATTCTTATTTACCTCTGGAGCAATGGTAGAATACATACAAATTAGGTGGTTATGCCTTTAATCATGTCTTACTGACTGTCCCTCAGTTGACTTTGCCATGGAGTGACAAAAACTCACGATTTCCATTGTGCAATATCAAGAGGAGGTCTTTCTTCCCATGTGCTCACCTCCAACGGGTTTGTTTTCCTTCTGTCTAAATTGATTCTAGTTCTTGTTACAACATGTGTCTTTTACATAAAGATTTGTTAAGCTTTTATGTGCACCTGGTGGTCAATGCTAAAGAAAAGCATTTGTCGTAGTTGACTCACCTGAGGTGATTAAATCCAGCATAATATCTCATTTCTTTGTATGTTCGGAATGATTAAATTCCTCAATTTCCCTTTGTAACATTTTCCAGCTTCTGATTCCCCTCTCATTTCATAATCATGAACCATGTAATGTAAGCATTGATGGAGGAGCTCCTTTCTACTCATTCCTTGTTTCTTCTCAGTGCAATAAAAACAGTCTTGTTAATTTTTAACTTTCTATGAAGTTATTGTCTTATGGTACATGGCACCCAAGCCTAGCAAACCCTAACCCTACCCTACCAAATATCTGACATTAATTTTTCATGTAAGTATTGCATTTTAATTAAAATCATATGGGTTTTCCATTCTACTAGAGGGATTAATCCACCATTCAATTCAATACATACATAATAATAAAAGGGTAATATATGGGTTGTATTCATATTGGACCAACTGTTGATAAAAACAAACACTACAAAGGAAAAACGGATTTGCAGATCAAAGATAAATCTTTCGACTGCTGTAAATCCTCGAATAAACAAGAAAAGAAACACAGGATCCCAATCTTTAAATTTTTTAGAAAATATACTGAAAATAAAAAAACCATACAAATAAATCACTCAATTCTCTTTCTTTTCCCCTTATTAGCAACAACATTCTTGTTCTCCAAGAAACAAATTCTCTTGTTGACAGCAACAAGCTTTGATTCAACTAGCGTCAGGAGATCTTTCTCTCCTTGTTCTTCTTCTGGTTCTGGTACTGCTGTTGATGATTCCTTGTGCTTCTTTTCGGGTTTCAGATTTTGAGAGTAGAGATCAAGAACTTCTTTACAGGCATCCAAATTGTTAGGCCAAGTTTGGAGTTCCCCATTAGAACCAGTAATAATAGTACAAACCTTGATATCGCAGAGAGTTGCAAGCTCCATTGACTTCCTCTTTATGCATTCTTTCCTCTCTTGATAAGACTTGGGATTGTTTGTTTTCTTCTTGCTTTGATCTTCTTCTGCCATAGCTTGATTCCATGTAGAGTCCTGAGAAGAATGAGTACATATATATAGGTGTTTTGGGGGAATTTTATACCTTCGGTAATACAAGTCCTAATTTGAATAAGAAAGAGAATCTAATGCTCTTGGGAGGTTTGGTCAAAAATCTGCTAAATGTTTTGGTCTGTAAGTGTCCTGAATTGAGAAAGAAATATAATATAGAAAAATAGTAATTGTAACTTCCCAAGTTTATTGACAACTGGGTTAGATCGTCTATGTCACGCTTAGTGGGATGCGTTCTTTTTTTTGGAACCTACCAAAGTAAAACCATCCAAATACAACTTAATAAATCAGGTTTATTTGGAATATGGTATACAACTTTATTAAGTAAAATATTAAATGAGAGTCCTTATTAGATTTGGAAGACAATCTTGTGAAACTATTAGTGGTCTTTTTGTTTAATTATGTATGGATTTACTTTCTTATATTTCTCCCACATTCCTTTGGTATACAAAGTAAGGAGAAGTTGATTCGGTTAAAGTTTGATGATTAATCAAATTATTTTTTAAAAAATAAATGAGAAAATAATTTTGAGTGGAAAATTTTAAGTATTACTACCTCCGTCCACTATTAATTGTCATACTTTCCATTTTTTGAGTCAAACTACAAAAACTTTTACTAACATTTTACGATATATTTTTTTCATCATATTGATATGCAAAAAATTGCAATCCTACAAATGGTTAAGAAAAATAAAAGGAATATGTATATGTAGGTTTTTAGGGGAAATTTTGTACTTTTGGTAATAGAAGGTGTCTAGTCAAGTTGCAATTACTATATCCTAATTTGTACTCGTAGGAATAGAATTAAAATCTCTTGGAGGTCGGTGAAAAATCTGCGAAAGTTTTATTATGCGAAGCCTCACGAATTGAAAAAGAAATACTCCATATATTGCAACTTACCAAATTGACTAATACATGTATTAGGTTACATAGTCTACATTCGTTTCTCTAAACCTAGTTGGATTTGAATGCTTTTTTTTCTATCGACTCACGTTCCATTTCAGCGTAAACCAAATTAAAATAATTTGATCACTCACTAAACTTGAACCAAATCATTTTCTCTTCACTTTAGATACAAGAATAATGTGCGAGAAAGTATAGGAAGTAAATAAATACGGCAAATCTAATCAAAGAAAAAGACTATTAATATTTTCATAAAGTTGTCTTACCGTATCTAAACAAGATTCTTTTTCAATATTTTACTTAACAAAGTTATCTATTGTATCTCAAATTGACCCGATTAATTAAGTAATAAGGTTAGTTTGGGATATGGAAAACAACTCTATTAAGTAAAATATTTAAAAAGAGCCCCTTTTGGATATGGTAAGACAACTTGTGAAAATATCGGTCTTTTTCTTTGATTAGGTATGTATTTACTTTCCTATATTTTCTCGGACATTCCTCTGGTATATAAAGTAAACAGAAGTTGAATAGGTTAGAATTTGATGATTAATCAAATTATTTGAGAAAATAATTTTGAGTTAATTGAATGAATTTTTTTTCAAGTCATCACATCAAAACTAATGAATTATGACATGTAAGTCATAACAAAATCGTATAACTTCATATTATATTCAACGTACTTTATTTGTTTGATTATTCACAAATCACGTCATATTATTTTTAAAGCTACAAGGGGGAAAAAGAATTCAATTAATCACAAATTAATCAGAATAATTTCATGCTATATAGAACCTAGTTATTATGTTGGATTACTCATATCATTCCAGATCTTCAACAATCCCCAACCCCAACCAGGGCCACCCAAAATTGGAGATCCTCAAATATGTTGTTTTCCAAAGCTTTCTTTTGAAGTACAACATATAATCGTATCATACTGACAACTATGCTTCAAAGACCTCTTGTGAGAGACTATCACTGTATAAATTAAGATTAATTACTGGTAACACATACTTAAAATATTGTTAATATCAAACAAAAGGAGAAAACAATGATGGTAAGTCTATATTTCAGTCTTTGAAATGAAAATTTCAGCCTTAAAATGAACCCTATTTTGAGTTATAAGTCTTGAGAGCCTTTGGAAGTCAATTATTGTGTTTTAAACTTAGTTTTGTGGAAAAGTTTTAAAGAGGCAGTTTTGAGTAAAAGTGTAAGGGCATTTAGTATTCCCAAATGTATCATTTTATACACTGAGAAAAGAGAAACTTTGATTTCTAAAAAGAGTTTATGAGTTCAAAAGATATTTCAGAGCAGTTACCTCTTTTACGAGGATAGTTTTAGTAATTATCTAAAATTGAGGAAGAGTTATGTTTCTAAACATATGAGTATGAGTTATATATATTATTGGGAGTAGTATTGAGCACCGATATGGGGATAAGTTCAGACAACTCAAAATCCTTATAACCATGTATGCCAACATGGGTAAAGGATCATACTTTTTTAGATAATTCCTTATTGCTTTTAAGCATAGTTTAGTGGAACCAATTAGTTGAGGTGTCTTATACCCCAACAAGGTATAGAACAGTTCAGGCAGCGTGGGAAAGACGTTGTATCATCACGTTGCTCATAGTGATAGTTGTCGGCTAGAGAATCTCCCAATTAAGAATAAAGAGTATTTTTATTATATTTTTATACATCATTGAGTATATCTCCTGCTTTATAATGTTCTAAATATTGCATATGTTATTGTTGTTTTCATATTGAGTTGAGTTTAGATGAGGTGTGTATGACTTCCTAGAGTATCAGTTCAGTTACTTATGTTTTAGCGTTCCCCTTACATACTCGTACATTCAATATTGTACTGATGTCATTTGACCTGCATCATTTTATGATGCAGATACATGTGTTTAGGGTCATCAACAGGCACACCGTTGATATCACTTGCGTCTCAGCTAGCTTTGGTGAGCCTCCTAGCTTTCGGAGGGTTCCACATATATTTTATTCCAACTTTGTGAAGATGTTGTGGGTCTTGTCCAGATATCTATCATAGTTATTAGAGGCTTCATAGACAATAGTAGTTGATGAGCCTTTTCCCATTTCTTGTTATTGTTTGAGACTGGAGTTGCCTTCTTATGGCTATTTGACTATTTTCTTAGACTTATACTGAGTTGAGTTATAGTTGAGACTTTATGAATTAATATTTACATTTAAAGTTTCAATTTTGATTGAGTAAGTCTTTTGCTGAGTAATAAGTCAGGCTAAGGGTTGTCTTGGGGACCAACGATGGCTCTCGACAGCCAGCCACATCCAGGATGTAAGCCCTGGGCATGCCAACTTATTTACACAATCTAAACTTTCATCTAATGAGCTTTATGGGTACTTGTAAGTCTTTCGAGATACCCAAGGTTAGAACTGGCATCCTTGTGAGGTTGTTTCCATTATCACATTCTAGAAAAGCAACAATGTGGTTGAATGCATTACCACGTGATTCTATAACCAACTAGGGATAGCTAAAGGACACATTTTTGGAGAATTTCTTCCCACGCTAAAATATGTTGCAGCTGAGGGATGATATCAACTATTTAAGGTAACGGTCTAGTAAGGTATTGTGTGAGGCATGACTGAGATTTAATAAGAAGGTAAAGTAGAGCCCATAACATAAGCTATCTGATGATCATTTGATGGTGATTTCTACATGTCTTAGAGTTGTATGACCAAGCCCATAGTTGGCACAGTCTTGGAGGGTTTCTTATGACGCAGACATATACTAATGCAACAACTACACTATATAGGGTTATAAGAAACTAACAGGGTCTGCCATACTAAAAAATCTGAAGTCTTAGAGAAAAATTATGCAGTTTGTTTATATGTTGAGCAGCGTAAATGAAAAGAACAACGAGTTCAAGTTATGAACCATATCTTAACACAAATGAACTTGATGGCTAAGAATCTTTTGACTGGTGGAATGGAGAAAGTGAATGCAGTGGGAGCACATGGAGCCACCGCATGACATGATCAGTTGGAATATAAAACTGAAGAAGAGGCTATGTATTTGAATAACTAGGTGGTTTACAGACCAATCATTAGGGAAATAAAGGTTGGAACTATCAGAAGGATAATTATTCTGAAAAATGATAATCAATCAACTATGTCCCATTTTCATGGCATAGACGGTGGTATACAATATAATATCCAACTTTAAAGCTCGGGGTCGAACCAGAAGCACTGACTGTTGGGGTAACTCTCTAGTTAATTTCTCAACCCAAAACAAAATAGAAAAGTGTACTCTTAACACACGATATATATATAGCAAGGGTCAACACAATGACGATCTACCAAGTTTAGAAACGACTAGGGTGTGTGCATTACGATGGAATTTTGACACAATAGGTAAATATTAATCACAACCAAATCAATTCATCATGTATAACTTTTGGTCTAGGCTACTTTCGATACCCTCCTGAACTATCAAACATATATCTCTTGGATTTTCTCGAATTCCATGACCCTTACCAATAAGACACCAAACATTGCTACTAGTTAGACTATTCCTAGCTCATATCATTAAATTAAATGAGAAATTAATTGAATTATTCTATCTCTAGCTCAAATTCATAGACTAATTCCACAAAGTGATCACTATTGAGTCTTACCCAACTCCATTCTTTCTTTCTCAAGCAAAAATGATGTTAAAGAGCTCAATATATGTTCCAAACAACATATTTTAGATTATATTGTTACAATGAAAAGGAAGAAGAACTTCAGGTCTACAAGGTGTAAAAAGTAGTAAATTTCCCAAAATGCGATTTTCAACCTCTTTTCATAGAATCATTTTTTTATAGGAATCGGGTGTTCGATCCTTACTCTTATTAAGACTCTCTAAAAGAGAGAGACCTGATATTACAGATGAAGGTATTCGGTTCAAAAAAGATACGACAGTCAGAACAACTTCAGTCCAAAATTGACCAAGGACAGAAGCAAGCTACAAGCCTTAGCAAAACAACTGTAAATTGCTACAGCAAATCTGAAAGTGAAGAAGAAGGCTTAAATTTTCTTGAGTTCAATTTTTTTCTCTAGATGTTTCATTACATATGGTCTATTTATAGATAAAGTGTGAGAATTACAACCACATAATAAGCAAAATATCTCACACCAAACTATGTACATATGTGGCTCACTAACCGCCACTCATTTTAAATCAAGACTACATATCTTACTACAAAATATCTACTATCTAGGTGTTTCTAGACAAAACTTAATTTTCTAACATATCTACTACAAAATATCTCCAACCTAGGAGTTTATGATAAATCTTACTTTTCTAACATATCTAATACAAAATATCTCCAATCTAGGAGTTTCTAGACAAATCTTAATTTTCTAACACTCCTCCTTAAGATTTTTTATTGAAACTCCTTGCAACAACCTTTGAAACTCAACTTCTTAGTGGAAAGAGCCTTGGTCAGAATATCAGCCTGCTGATCTTCATTGATGCAATGCACTAACTTAACTTCACCATTTTTCTCAGCATCTCTTAAAGCATGAAAAATTATGTTGATATGCTTTGTTCTTTCATGTTTCCCCGGATTTTCAGCCATCGCAATGGCTGAGTTATTGTCCACATAGATCATTGTTGGTTTTTTTGGCAACAAATTCAATTCCAACAAGATATTTCTTAATTAAATTGCTTGATTTGTAGCAGATGCAACAGCCACATACTCGGCTTCTGCTGAAGATTGTGCTACAATATCTTGCTTCTTTGTGCTCCAACAAAAAATGCCTGAACCAAAAGAAAAACAGTAACTAGAAGTGCTTGTGTAGTCATCCAAACATCCACCCCAATCACTATCTGAATAGCCAATAAGAGCTCCATTCTCCACATTTCTATACCAGATTTCATAATTAATCGTCCCTCTAATGTACCTTAACACCCTTTTAGCAGATCCAAAATGCTTAGTGCTTGGACTTTGCATATATCGAGATAACAAACTGACAGCAAACATTACGTCTGCCTAGAAGTTGTTAGATACAATAGACTTCCAATAAGACCTCTATAAAAATTTGGATCTGCCCTTTCTTCACTATCATCCTTCATTAATTTTTCATTCACAACAAGTGGAGTTGCACTAGCCTTGCACTTGTCAAGCTTGAACCTTTTTAACAGATTCAAGGCATACCTTTTTTGCAACAAGAAAATCCCTTCACAAGATTGAGATATCTCCATTCCCAGGAAAAACTTCATTTCTCCTAGATCGGACAGCTCAAAAACTTTTAGCATTTCATTTTTAACTTCTTGAACTGCAAGTGCGACATAAACTAATATCATAATCAACATCCCATCCCCTTGCCTTTTGAAGTACAAAGTAGGCTCATTTAGGCTTATGTTGAAGCCTTGAGACAACAAATGAGAATCCAGCCTACTATACCAAGCTCTTGGGGCTTTTTAAGACCATAGAGAGCCATTTTAAGCTTGTACACCTTGTCTTCTTCACCTGCAACTGTAAAACCTTCAGGTTGTTCAACATAAATGTCTTCCTCAAGCAATTTGTTGAGAAATGCATATTTGACACCCAAATGTAAAATTTTCCACTTGTGTTGTGCTGTGAGAACGACTAGACACCTTACTGTCTCATGCCGCGCAACAGGAGCAAACGTTTTTCCAAAGTCCACTCAAAGCTGCTGAGAATAGCCTTTAACTACAAGTCTAGCTTTATGATTGAAGATGGAGCCATCTGGATTAAACTTTGTTCGATAGACCCATTTAACACCGATAACATTCTTCTCTTCTAGCTTATCAACCAACTTCCAAGTATCATTTTTATTAATCATGGAAAGTTCCTCCTCCATTTCTAAAATCCACACTTTGTGGTTTGCTGCTTCTTCAAATGAGTATGGTTCAACAAGAGCAAAATTGCATTGCTCATAAACTTCTGGTAGTGATTTGCTCTTCAAAATAGAAGAGTTTGTAGTCAATTCAACATCTGCATTGTTTTTTGTTCCAGCAATAGAACTAGAGGGAGTATCACCTTTTTGCTGATTTGGAGTTGCAGCTGAAGTACTCCCACCTTAGTTCTTCATAACAGTCTCTCGATCTCAATCATAGTGGCTAGACTCATCCACTACAAGATCTCTACTAACAAACACCTTCTTACTACTAACATTGTACACTTTGAATCCTTTTGCAACTCATGTACTATAGCCCAACAGAACACATAGTTCTGCCTTGCTATCTAATTTGCCTCTTTTAGCATCAGGAACATCTGCATAGCATACCGAACCAAATACCTTCAAGTGTCTTACTGATGGCTTGACACTCTTCCATGCTCAAATGGTGTCATGTCTTGGACTGCTCTAGCTGGTAATCTATTTTAGCAAATAGACAGTGGTATTGAATGCTTCAGCCCAAAAGTATTTTGGAATCTTCTTTTCTGTCAACTTGCATCTTGCCATCTCCATCACAATTTTGTTCTTCCTCTCAAACACCCCGTTCTGTTGTGGAGTGTAGCTAACAATTAATTGTTGTTGGATACCCAAATCTTTACAATACTTGCTGAACTGATACTAAGTATATTCAGTTCCATTATCGGATCTAATATACTTCAATTTACAGCCACTCTCCCTTTCTACCATAACTTTGAATTTTTTGAAAACAGAAAACACTTGATATTTGCTACTAACAAAGTAGACCCATGTCATTCGAGTCAGATCATCTACAAAGAGAACAAAATACTTGTTTCCACTCAAAGAAGTTGTCCTTATTTCTCCTGAAACTTCCTTTAGGAAAGGATCATCTATGCATTTTACCAAATTGACATGACTCACAAACATCTCTACACATGTCAATTTTAGGTACTTCAAGCACCATACCCTTTGATTGCATATTCACTAGTGAGATAATGTTATAATGACCAAACCTTTTGTGCCAAAGGCAAGTATCGCTCAATTCAACATTAAAATAACAAGAGTCAATAGAATAGCATGAAATTGGAAAGGAGTTGTCAATCATGCTAATTTTAGCTACTTCACATCCTTTAGGATCATAAATGACACATTGTTTGTCCTTAAAATTAAGAGAATAATATTTATGAAATAATTGAGCAACACTTGACAAGTTTTGAGTCAAATTTGGCACAAAAAGAACATCATTAATAATTTTCGAACCTTCGTTAATAGGAAATTTTACTGACCCTCAACCGTGAGCTTCCACCAATTCGCCATTTCCAAGCTTCACTTTGGTTCTATGAGATATGTCCAAGGTAACAAACAAATTTTCATCAATCACCATGTGCCTTGTGCATGCGCTATCAACATACCATTTACATTGGTCAATATGTGATGTGTGCGAGGCAATGAAAACCTCTTCCTCTAATTTTCCAACTTGGTAATCATCTGCGAAATTCACTCGATGGGAAGACTGACAACTTTGATTTTTCTTTTGCCTACAATACCTCTCAATGTGACCATACTTCTTACAATATCTACATTGAATTGGAGACCTCTATAAATTCTGCCAACAATTCTTCTCTAAGTGGTTTGTCTTCTTACAAATGCCACAAGGTGGAAATTTCCTTTTATCGACAAATCACCTTGGTTTCCACTAGATTTTACCTCTCCAGATTTATCCATCTAGACTTTTTTACTTTCATTTTGATGTTTGAACTCATGCCTTGCTTGAAAGGCATCTTCTACTATCCCTTCACTTCTCATAGTGACCGTTGCTCTTGGACTTGCAATTTGGAGATTAGTTCGGCTATTGTAAGAGTAGTCAAGTCACAAGACTCCTCAACAACTAATATTTTTTATTCAAACTTGTGTGGAAGGCTGACCAAGATCTTCTCTACAACTTTCTGATCTGGAAAGGTTTCACCAAGTATTCTTATCTGGTTCACAATCTCCATCACCTTTGAAAAGTATTCTTTCACACTATCTGAGTCTTTCATCTACAAAAGGTCAAACTCTCTCTTCAATGCTAAGTGTCTAACAGACTCTACTCTACTGCTGCCTTCAAACTCCTCCTTTAACTCATCCCAAGCCTCTTTGGCTGTTTCACAAGTCATAATCCTCGTAAACATCACGTCTGTAAGACTTGAATGTATGCATGTGAGAGATCGTGGAGATCTAGTCACCAACTCATCATACTTTTTAATTTCATTGAGAGTTACATTAACTATCAATTGCTGGACAGTAGGTTCTCCAAGCTCAACAATTTTCCATAAGTTGAGAGCCTTAGACAAGCCTTCATTTTGATGGCCCATATGTGATAATTCACTCCAGTAAAAGTTGGAGGATCTGTTGTTGGTTGATTTTCAGGTGCCATGAATTTTTTCAGCAAGCAAATTCAAGAAAGAACAGAAAGTCGATGAGCGAAACAAACAAAATTTGATTCAGATCCCTTAGGAAATAGGCTCTGATACCATGTTACAACAAAAAAAAGAAGAAGAACTTCAGGTCTACAAGGTGTAAAAAGTAGGAAATCACATTTGTAAATTGCTACAGAAAATCTGAAAGTGAAGAAGAAGGCTTAAATTTTCTTGAGTTCAATTTTTCTCTCTAGATGTTTCATTACATATGGTCTATTTATAGATAAAGTGTGAGAATTACAACCACATAATAATCAGAATATCTCACACCAAACTATGTACATATGAGGCACACTAACCACCACTCATTTTAAATCAAGCCTACATATCTTACTATAAAATATCTACTATCTAGGAGTTTCTAGACAAAACTTAATTTTCTAACATATCTACTACAAAATATCTCCAACCTAGGAGTTTCTAGACAAATCTTACTTTTCTAACATATCTAATACAAAATATCTCCAATCTAGGAGTTTCTAGACATATCTTAATTTTCTAACAACTTCAAAATAACATTAGATCCATGCATTATTTTCCTCCCCATACATAGGCTTTTATTATCATACACTAAGCCTATACCTGGGGGATTGTGACATTGGCAGGCAGTGGCGGAGCCAGAATTTTTAATAAAGGGGTTCAAAATCTAGAAAAAAAATAGACACACGAAGTAGCCGAAGGGGGTTCGACATCTATTGTATATACCTAAAACATTATTTTAACCATGTAAAAATAATATAATTTTCCGCCGAAGGGGAGTTGAATGAACCCCCTAATAATAAGGTGGCTCCGCCACTGTCGGCAGGACATAAATAAGGATCGGCGGGAACCAGTTAATCACCCGAAATGGAAAAAATAGATGAGCAGGCTACATGCGATAATTGATGACCGACGGTAGAAAGGCGTTGCACAATGAGAGATCGACGGTTCACAGATTTAACGTTGGTTGATGGGAAATATTGTGAAAAACCTTTTGTGATCGATGTATAACCAGAAATTTAATTGGCGTTATATAGCCAAGGATAGGCCTTACACCAATCTAATGAAAAATTCTCCATAAATGAATGTCGTGTCCTGATGAATCTATTCGGGTTGCCGTGTAAATGTCGTCCCCTTGATTTTCCTTCTTGAAACTATTTGGAGAGGGCGGCTGATGGGTGACACACAATAGAGAATCGGTGGATGCCCTTTTTTCATCGCAGGTGGACACTCTATCAGCCATAGCAAGTTTCCTAAAGCACAACCTCACTCTTTTGCGAACAAACAAACACCCACAAGATGGGAGAAAAGAAACACACTTGGGTTGTCTCCTCACAGCCCTTGATTTAATGTCATGACATAATGATAGTTCTCTATAGCGAAGGTTCTTCAAGATATATTATCTCAATTAAGAGAACCTCCTCAAATATACTCATGCATTTCTTGATTCTTTGCCCATTAACCTTGAATATCTGTCTACTAGAGGCATTTGGAATATATTTGTGGGAGTAGCAAGGATACATGGCCTTTTCATGCAGTTAAATTAGGCTATAACACAACAGTGGAATGAAAATTGTGCTACTAAATTGAAGCCACTGTATCATGCAGGCTGAACCAACCATTAATATGTGACAATCATGGAAGAGAAGAAACAACATTGTCCATAGGAGGGAAATTTCCAAGAGTAAGGATGTCTACAACATCAATCAAATATTTACCTTGTTTCAAAGGTGAGATTTTTATGGTTTAATACACATGTGTTATTGATTAAAATAGTGAATCACATACATCTCAGAAGTTCCATCCAATCTTGACTGAACCTCATAGAAAACACCCTATAGTTGATTATTTATTCAGCTTTAACAAGTTACACCAAATTGGCATGACATACAAGTAATAGACACTATCATTTATATAACAAAATGCAAGCAAGAAAGCATCCACCAAAAAGATGTTTCACAAGAATTTTTTTTGGGGTAATTTAAAATATTTATCTATTGTTTTATCATAATAAATCAAGGATTATGATAAACCATTGACAACATGAAGCACTGAAACATCTGCTTCTACAATGCAGCAGTCTCCAACAATGAAGTTTTTCTTTGGATCCTTCAGTTCACTTAGTGTCATAAATTCCGCCCATCCCCAACAAATATTAGGGGCTGCAAACCAATATCCTGCAGAAGTTGTATGAGAAAAATGCATCAAATTACTCATAGGCAATTCAAAATAGAAACTAACAGTATTGATGCGTGTCAGAAAGGATCATAAAACTTCTTCTACAATTTATGCTAAAAAAAAGAGAATTACATTTTTGGTTACTTGTACTAATTGCAAACGTAGGAACCTGAATTTATTCAAAAAATTAAGGAACAAGAGAACATACTAGTTAACTTGCGGTGGACATCACCAAACTCGTCTTTGATAGATATGCTAATTTTTTTCAAATCCATTAGCATGAACTAATTCAAGAAAGATGGAAATGTTTTGGCCATTTTGATTAGTGTCACCTGTAGGATAATACGAAGTTTCCTGCGTACAAAGACGACAAGTTTTACATACACAACTCAAGAGTATCATTTGCTAAAGAAACTATAAATGTATATAACGAATAAAAAGGTTATGAATAATATATCATTTGTAACCCCTAATAGTAAACTCTTGAGAATACACTATTGTCTTCAGTTTTGTGAATTCAGAAATCTTCCATTCGTGCTTATAAGACTTCATCCCATTCAAGGGGGGGGGGGGGGGGGCAAAAAA
>JAJOOO010013039.1:0-25981 GCA_029582685.1 Solanum piurae
AGATATCAAATGAAAGGTCTTTGAATTATCTTTCCAACGCCATCGAGTTTGCTAATTTTTGAGCTCGTATGAGGGAGATATACCCGTTTGAAGTCGGGTTGTCTAGTTAAAGAAAGTTACCCAGATTTAAGAGGGGTATTTTGGTCTTTTCACTATCCAATTAAGTTAATTCATTTTTAGTAATTAAATTGGGGTCTAAACTGATTGGGTTCAGTTTACGCTTTACAAAATTACGCTAGGGCTTGGAGAGAAGAGAAAAGAGGAGAAATGAGGAGAAAGAACCAAAGTTCGTCGCGTGCTTGAGTTTAGCTTGCGGATTTCGCCAAGGGTTAATCCCTATGAGGTATGTGAGATCAAATACCATTGGGTTCGTTCACCCACGTGCCAACCATGATTTAATTCAGCGTATTTACGTTCTTAAAAATAGAGTATATGAGTTCTTGATGAATTTTGTTGAAGTTTCGTTTGATTCTTGATTGATGGGGTTTTGGAGGAGTTCTTGAGATGATTTAATTAGATTTAAGGTAGTTTTCAAGTAGATTCTTGTATACTTTGGTTGGGTATTTGAATCTAAGTGTTTGGGGAAGAAATCAATCGAATCTAGACGCTTTAGGGTCGAAAAACGAACAAGAGAATTCGTGGGTTTTCTGGGCAGGGGCTGGGGATCCAACATGAAGGTTCTGTAGTTTGGCCTTTGGGGCGTCGTGCCACTCAGTGCGCCCCAAGGCAACTTCTGTAGTTCAGGCTCTGGCGCCCTGCGCCACTCAGTACGCCAGGGTCGCCAGGTCCTCTACCCTTTCCCACTTCTTTCCGTTTGAGTTCCCTTGAATTGTACCTATGTTTTCTAGTTGTTTTCTACACTCTACGGTACGTTTAAATATCGAGAGATTATCTATAACATGAGATCATAACCCTTGAATCCATAATTCAAATTCAAGGAAGAGCTAAGAGTCAAGTCAAGAGAGTTCTTAGAGTCCTTTCAATAAGTCTTTTACAAATGCTTTAAACTTGTTTTAAGACTTGAGCTTTGAGTTGAGTAAGAGTAACAAATGAAGTTCTTTTTCTTCAAAAGAGTATATGGGAACTAAGTATTCCCAAGGAGTAAATGTTTTCACATTTAAGCAAGAGAGGAAACACCGATTCCAAGAGAGCCTTTGGGTTAGTTTTTGAGTAATTATCTCAAACCACATAAAGAGTTATGTTTTTAAACATATGAGCTAGTTACCTTTTGGGAGAAGTATTGAGCACCGATTTGGGGACGAGCTTGAGTTCAGATAATTTAAAGTCTCCATAAATCGTGTGGCCGGCATGGGTAGAAAAGGGTCATACTTTTTAGTAAGTCTTCCGCTGAGTAGTAAGCCAGGCCAAGGGTTCACTTGGGGCCAACAATGGTTCTCGAGTGCCAGTTTCGCCCAGGGTGTAGGCTCGGAGCGTGATAGTTTGGTATGAAGGATTCCAACTTTTCCATGTTTGGTTGGCTTAAATATTTTGAAAAATATTTTCTAAATCAACTCATTTTACTCAAATTTAAGGAAAATGAGTTCCCTTCAAAAATTAAGGAAAACATTTCTCAAAACACTACCTCATACTTCAATATTTTTTTCTGACCCTATCCTGTACCCCAAACCCGACCATCTCCATCAAGAAAAAAATCAATTTTTTTTAAATTTCAAATATATTTTACACCGATCCCCAAACCAGTCCCCCCTCCCCCAAACAAAAAAAGAAAAAAATATTTCAAATTTTAAGATTGTTTTTACCTCACCTAACCTCTACCATCCCTCCCTATGCCCCCCTCCCCAACCATCCCCCCACAAAAAAAATTGTTTAGGTATTTTGCTAAAATATAAATTTTTCCTCCACCCCATATCCTTCCCCCTCCCCCACCTCCACCCTCCCGTCATTTTTTAACGAAAATTATTTTCGAAAAGTATTTCAAATTTAATTATTTTTCATTTTTTTTCATTTTTTACGGCCACTTCCGTCATTTAAAAAAAATAAAATTGTTTTTGCAAAATATTTTAATTTTTTTTAAAAATTGTACGCCACCCCACCCCTAGCTTTTTCGAATTGAGGAAAATGGTTAACTTAAAGCAATTGAATTATTTAAAATGAATAAAATATGGTTGGTTTGATATCATTCATTTTTATTATTTTTTATTTTTTAGAAAAAAATAAATCTCACTAGAACAAAGTTTAAACATTTAAAGACAAGTATAATTTGACCAACATAGTTGATTAAATAAATGAAAGAATACAAGACTTGATAAAAAAAATATTACTAAAGTACACCAACACAAAGAAAATAGTTCGTCTTTTGGAGAATTCAATTAAGTTAATTTAAAGCTAAAGTTAGAATTCAAAAAAAGTTACAATAAATAATTAAACTACTAAAGGGAATAGGAATTTTGGGGCCAAGATTGGTTGTTGTCCACCTCGACCAGTGTCTTGGGCCTTTTCCTGTGTTTTGGACCTTCCTAGCCCATTTGTTTTCCCTGTATATTCATCATGTATATTTATGTATATCAATTATATATTGATATATACTTGCCTCTGTCCACTTGTGTTTTCGCCTCTAAGACCTGTATTTTTGCTTCGCTTCGCGGAATTTGGCATAGGGTTGACTCTAGAGCATAGAGTCATTGTTATTCAGCCTAACTCAAAAATGCAAACAAGGGAACGATGGAGTCCATTGCACTCGGGTGGAGTCATATGCAAATAAATAAAATAAAATTAGCATTTGATGAATAGCAATGCACAAAATCATAATAGTACAACAACTTTCCTAAGCTATAGCATGTTAAATAAACTTAATTGAGAAAATATTAGAAAACGTCAAAGAATATGGATCAACAAATGCAATATAGGGCTATGATCATTCTTAAGAACAATTTCAATTGTTCGCAATGATTAACCGTTGAGCCGAAAGGTCAATAATAAACAACAATAACATAACGACTGCAAATCATGTTGAAACAGGGATAATAAATCAAGCATGACAATTATTAGAACATAAACAAATCAGTTCGAGATACATATAAAAGTTAATTCGAGATGTGGATTCATTTTAAAGATCCAAAATAAATTTAACCATTCCATCTCGGCTCAATTTAACATCTATATGTTGACTAACGCACAATACCAAAGAAATCATATTAGAAAGAAAAGAAGTCAATCATGTACAATGAAAATTTTAACAGTAAAGTATTTCATCTAGTAAAGATACATGAGAGAAATGACAACTTAAAATACGAGCGAACCTAAAAGACAAACATGATCTATATTCCATAAGAGCATGAACATACAAGTTGCTTTTAAAGCAATAATATTATAACCCGATCATGTTCTCAGAGCTAAAAATGAAGCTACATTTATTTACTCAAATTATATTATGTGATTAAATTCTAAATCAGTCAACCGCAAAGAAAGCCAAATAACAAGATATATAAAAGATAGTTTAACACCGAATAGAAAAACTTAGTACGAACTAGTGATAAACGGTATAGGAATTTGTAAGATAGGTTAGAGAGAGAGTTTAAAATAACCTTATATGAAGTAGTGATCCACATTATAGGAATTCAACTTTTTTTTTCTCAAACATAAAAGGACCAAAATATATAAAGCTAAAAAATCAAGTAGTATAACTTACATAAATCTCATAGTATAAGGAGTTAATTACATCTTATCCCTACTCTTTTTCTAATTACAATAATCCTTTAAAATTTCTACCTTCTAGATACATAAGTCACCTTCCGGATGCATTAATTCTGATACAAGAAGTATCAATCTGTTATGCTAAAATAGGGAATAAAAACTGAAATCTAATTAAATTCCATAAATTATGCTTACGTTTCTTCTTACTTTTAATCATACTGAGGCAAATCCTAAGAGAAAGAAAAAATTCAAAATTTCGAATTGCTTCCCCCTGTTCAACGAAAAAACCTTTCAGATTTGATTCAAAAACTTTTGTTGAAATTTTGGGTAAGCGAGGTGAGTTATGAAGGATACAAAAGTGATGGAATTGTTGTTACGTTGTACAAAAGATTTCTTTTGTGAATCTTCAAGTTCATCGAAGATCCTTTCAATTTTGATTCAAGATTGTAAAAAAATTTGAGATTCAAAATTCTTCTCCGAATTCATCGAAGATCCTTTCAACTTTGATTCAAAATTGTTGAAAATTTTGAGATTCAAAATTCTTCTCATAGTTTATTGAAGTTCCCTTCAATTTTGATTCAAAATTATCAAAAAATTTGAGAAGATACATCATGATTATCTCGCTAGTCTTGTTATTATCAATATTAGTGGTTTGAAGAAGTTCTTGAGCTTCTCTGAGGGCTCTCAGACTTTTCCTTCGCGCCGCCGCCTCTATGGCGCTTTTCTCCTTTTTTGACATTGACTATATACTTGTATACTAAGTGTCAAATTCGAACTCTCGTTGCTTCTGCAAAGTAAAAAAAAAGTGGAAAAGTAGAAGAACACAACATTGATAGAGCAACTGGATGAATTTACATGTATCAACTTTTATGTATTTATGTATCATGCCCATAAAATTGTGCATGATATAATAATATTTATAACTTTAACTTCAAGATAAAGAGATCTTGATAATGAAAGATGTGGAATTACATGTATTGTGTTGTATAGTCAATTTTGTAATTTCTGATCTCGACATAGATATATGATACATTGAAGTAGTAAAGATTGTCCATAGAATTTTGGTTTTAGATCGATACATTAATTGACAAATTATAACAGGCTAGTATAATTCAAAATTCAAAAGTCTTCTTCCCATACTTCTAAAAAACTCTCAATTTTTGAATCAAACTTTTCGACAAATTGTACTAATACAACATGGACTTGTCGATCTTTTCAAGACATTCCGGAATCTAGGAAAGTGAGGTGAGGTATGAACGATAAAAAAGTGATGGAATTGTTGTTGGTCAAAATATTGGTTTTGTGAATCTCAAATAAGTCATTGCAGTTGAATTAGAGATCAATGAGTTGAGGAATTTTTTTAAAATTAAATACACCGTTGAGGTGAAAAAACAAGAGCATGAATTCTCAACGTATCCGCTATCCATTGATACAACATACAAAAAGGTTGAAGAGATACATAACTTTGATAGATACATGTTTGTGTGGTAATTGCTATATATCAAATATATTTAGTATAGATTCACATTGACGTATCATGCCTAAAAATATAGTGCATGATATATTACTATTTATGTATCTTATTTTGTTTGAGAAATACTGTATTTTATAAAAAGATACACTATATATGTAATTATTCTAAATAGCATCTTTTTGTGTGTGATACCTAACACAGTGGTGATCGGTTGATATGTATATGATACATGTAATAAAGTGTCACGATCCAAAATCACAAGTCGTGATGACACCTATGTTACCAACCGATAGGTAAGCCAACCCAATGAATTAACCAATTCATTTAAAATATGTAAAGGTAAATAGCGAGAAAATATCTTACATACTAAGTCTTTTAAATAAAAATATGGAAAATTGAAATACTACCCCAAGATTTAGTGTCATAAGTACAAAAACTTCTACAATGATACAAGTCCAAGCTATAATGACAAGTCTAACGTAAGAATTACTTTGTCTAGATACTAAAACAACATAATAAGTTAAGAGATAAATAAAGGTGCATGCCACAAAATAGCCAAGCAGCTCACCACAACTTCACGATGATCAAAGTTAAGACTCAAAGCTTCTAGAAATGTGCTCGAACTCGAAATCTAATCTGCACCACAAAAGAGTGCAACAAGTGTAGTTTGAATACGAAACCACGTGTACCAAGTATATCTCATAGAATGACCACGAAGAAGTAGTGGCAGAAGTATATAAGAAAATAATCTTTTAATATTACAAGTCCACATTATACTTATCAATTAAGTTTTCATTAATAGGGATAATCAAATGTCGCGTAATGTCCAACATCAATGAAGCACATACTCAAACAAGAATGAAGAAGGCAATGGGATGCAATGCAATGTGATACTATGAAATGATATGCCTCAAATGCCAAGTACTTTCTCAACAGTATATACATGATACTCCTCAGAAATACATCGAGAGTTCATGACCCATGGGGGACTCGTGATGTCCATATACCGACACGGGTGATCTCCACGTGCCAAACTTGTAATCATAACATCTCACAATCCCCAGCATGACGATCTCCACGTGCCCAACTTATACTCAATCTCATGTCAATGCATAATGAAAGGGAAAGATGAAGCATCTCAATAAATCAAATGTCGCTATGACATATAATCACCTCAATTATCACAAATATACGGGTTCAATAAAAAACCACAACCACACAAAAGAAACCAAGTCACTAATATATTAGCTAATGTCCATATGATTTGGCATTCTCGAATTACAATCTATCATAATATAGTAATAAAATTTCCCATTAATAACACTGATACTCGTATCAATGTCCGTCACACCATTGATACGAGACCCCCATCTTTCGCCCTTACCCATTGTCTATTCTATTTTTAATCTTTAATTAGAAAACGTCCTACAACGAAGTCTAGGTAGTCTTAACATACCTTGAAAGCCGAACATGCATCATGAATCCTTAAGATCTTATCTTACCTTTCGTAAAACTTCTGAATATCTATAATCAAGTTCCTAAATTTCAAGCTAAGGGTTAAATCTCAATTCCTCCAAATGTCACAAATTTATTATTATTCATATAATACAATACACCTAATAATTAATTACCTATCTCAATATATCAAAATTTAAATTATAATGTGAATTATCGTAAGAAAATTTCCAACTCAACACTAGATTAAGCCGCCAATAACCTCTGATAATGAAATCAATATGCAAACTAACCTATATTATGCAAAACCCATCACAATTTAACATCCCCAATTGTTTACTCCTCATTGGCCATCATTTATTTCTATCAATATTTTCATCATTACCTAATTGTAGAATACAATTTGTTTGCCAATAATTTCTAGAAAAACTCTTTTCAAAACAACTATAACTCGATGACTTAGGCTCTTTTTTACTTACAACCTATATTATTCAATTACTATAATGTAGTATACAATTTCATATACATTAAAGGAATTGGAGCTTTGATATGCTCTAACATGGAAGAACATCGCACTGAATTTTTTTTCCAGTTCGTGCGCAACTACGCTATTTTTTGAGTTATTACTAAAAAATATTCCACTTCTCTCTACTTAATTCAATTTTATATATGGGCAAAGTGACATAAAATATTAAATAAATTTCAGACTAGGTTCACTAACTAACAACTAAAATTAATTATTTAACAAATATTGGTCAACTAAATAACTGTATTTAAATAGATCGTTCAAAATTCCTATTTAAAATTTACAAGAAGAGTCAAAACACTTCTTGTCACGCCCTGAGGCTATCCCCTTGACGTAAACATGGGACCTAGGATCACGAGTTACCCCAAGCTAATCCTGAAGCTGGCATATCATAAGCATACTTAGAACAACTGAATAAAACATATACTATGCGGAAGCTAAAACAGAAGATAACTGAAGGATGGGAAATACCCAATACTGATATGAATATATAAATAATTTCTAAGAGTTTAGCAATACTAAACATTCAATCAAACTAAAGCTGAATCTAATACTATGTCTGAAAAAGCCTCTAACTGACTAGAATTGTTGGGACATGCCACCAGCTAACTCTAGAAAAATTGAAACTGAAATGAAAGACTGAATAGGTAAAAAAAAATGTTTATTATCCTCACGTGATCTGGATACTGAGTTCATGAACCTACATCATGAAAGGATGTAGCGTAGAGTATGCGTCAGTACTTGGAATGTACTGAGCATGCAAGATATAGATAATAGTTGAACAAACATATAAACTGAACAAAATTGAGCAATGACATAATCTTAACAGAATAATAATATTGAAATATACTGAAATGAACTGAAAGCAATGACCAAGTACTGATTATTAACATAACATGCTGAGACTGTATACTGAAGTATAACTGAAAACCCGGTCAAATGCACTAGAGTCTTTCTGTGGGAGCTACTAATAACTGACATAAAATAACGTGAGCTAACCGTGGAGTCTTATGTATACTCCCCATCGAGAGGACTCAATATACCTTACCATGGGTATAAAAATATGACTGGTGTGATCACTAAAGATGATGCCCAACAGAGGGGACTTATACCTAAGGGGGCATGTAGTTCTAGGACTATAATGGTATGCTGAACCCTAGTCCACTTGGTACTAAGCCTACTCCCAACTGGAATTGTGTATAACACAACATAACTGAAATACTGGATAGCTCAATATTCTGATATGCAAATCTGAGAATGCAACATTTATGTATTGGCGATGTAACATTCGAAACTGGAGCATGTATATCTGTTTAACTGACCTAGTAAGTGTAATTCATGAACTAAGAGAATCTACACAACTAGAGTTCTAAATTTCATGCAAAGAACTAAGCAACGATTTAATGAAAACATGTTAATCTGAGTAAGAACACTATAACAGCTAAATCACAACTAATATCTAAGGTTTTAGATACCCTAGGTCTAAGCAAGATATAGAGAATCAAGAATCTGACTGAATTTTAGGGACCTAGTGGATGAAAGGAACCCACTAGTGAAATCCCACATACCTGGTGACGAAATTCACGAAGAAATCCTTCGACTTCAGGTCTGAAACTGAAGAAAACCTGTTGTGTGTTCTTGAGGGAAAATTGGCGCCTCTTATTCTTCTCTTCATTCTGATTTTGGTGATTTTGGAGAATGAATCGATTAGGGTAGGTTCTAATTATAACACTAGGCTTAAATTGAGTAAAACGACGTAGTTTAACCGTCCAACACATAGGAGAAAAGACCAAAAGGACCCCAACTTAAAATTTGACGGAGGCTGACCACGATGCAACTGACGACCCGTCAAAGGGACCACGGCCCGTCAAGTGGGTTGTGGTTGCTGGCCAGTGACTACTGGTTCAGGGCACCCCCTCTACAGTCCACTTCACAAACTGTGTGAAGGACCACTGACCGTGAAGGCCACCGTGGTTCTTTACTTCGGACTGGGGTTTACCAGCTCAAGACGACGGACCCATCCACGACCTGTCATTGAGACCACGACCCGTGGTGGGCTCCGTGGTTTGGTGCCTGTGCTTGGCTGGTTCGGCTTGGCTTCCATGAGCCTTCCCATGGCTCGTGTGGTGGTGCATGGTCCGTGAAGGGCTCCGTGGTCCACCACTTTTGGGTGGATGTGAACCACGAGCAGGTCAACAAACTGTGGTTCCTTTCACGGTCCGTGAACCCCTCCGTGGTTCACCAATTTTCTGTTGTTCTGTCTGAGCTAAGTTTTGAGGTGTTACAATATCTCCCCCTTGGGAACATTTGTCCTCGAATGAAGTTTAAACTAGTTGAGTATGGAGGGAAGGAGCTGCAATCCCTACCACTAAGTACCAGAAACTGATATCTGACTGAACTGAGTTCCAAGAACATGCAAATATGCTGAAAATGCAAGAAAAAATGAAGGAACATGATACTAAGACTGAATTTACCAAAAGTAAACTGAGAGACTGGAGAGGAACTATTACCTCAAGCTGAAACGGAATTAGAAGGAAAGAGATGAAGATACTTGGCCTTCATGGCTGTTTCTGCTTCCCAAGTAGCTCCCTCTACGGACTGACTCCTCCACAAAAGCTTCACTGAAGCGACTTCTTTATTTCTCAACCTACGGACATGACAATCAAGAATCTCAACTGGTACCTCTTCATAAGTGATACTATCCTTCACACCTACACTCTCTAATGGTATTATCGTTGTCAGATCACCTACACACTTCTTCAACAAGGAAATGTAAAAGACTGGATTAAGCACTGCTAGTTCTGCTGGAAACTCTAACTCATAAGCCACATTACCAACCCTTTTCAGGATTCTGTAAGGACCTACATATCTAGGACTGAGCTTCCCTTTCTTTCAAAATCTCATAACCCCCTTCATAGGTGACACCTTCAGGAAAACCCAATCATCGATTTCAAACTCTAAGTCCCTTCTCCTTATATCTGCATAGGACTTCTGACGACTCTGAGTTGTCTTAAGTCTATCTCTGATGAGTTGAACTTTTTACATGGCTTCATGAACTGGCCCAATCAATGCTGCTTTACCTACTTCAAACCAACCAATCAAAGATCTGCATCTACGCTCGTATAATGCCTCATAAGGGGCCATCTGAATACTGGAATGGTAACTATTATTATACGCAAATTCTATGAGAGGTAGGTGATCATCCCAACTGCCCTTGAAATTGATCACACAGGTTCTCAACATGTCCTCTAAGGTCTGAATGATACGTTTTGCCTGACCATCCGTCTGTGGATGAAATGTTGTGCTGAGATTTACTTGAGTACCAAGACCTTTCTGAAACAATTTCTAGAAATGAAAGGTAAACTGAGGACCTGTATCTGCGATTATAGACAAAGGAACCCCATGCAACCTGACTATCTCATTGATGTAGAGTTTAGCGTAGTCCTTTGCTGAATCTGTAGTCTTGATAGACAAAAAGTGTGCGAACTTAGTAACTTTGTCCATTATCACCCAAATACAGTCATGTTGTCTGCGAGTATGAGGTAAACCCTAATGAAATCCATGTTTATCACTTCCCACTTCCATGGTACATCTTAGTGGCACCTAGATGAATAGAATACCTGGAGTTATGGGCTTTGGTAAGGATTTGCAGCCCCAACTCACCCACCTTAGGAACACATAAGTGACCTTGGTAATGAAGCACACCATCTCCCCCTTGGGAGAAAACCTCAACTTTCTGCTGATGAATTGCACCCTTCAATTGAAGCAATATAGGATCACTGTCTTGTTTTTTTCCAACCTTTTCTACCAATGAAGATTCAGATCTATTCTGAACTATCACACCACCATCTGACACTGTAAGATCAACTCCTAAGCAAGCAAGCCGGTGAATATCTTTTGCTAATTCCTTCTTTTCTTCCTCAACGTATGTTACACTACCCATATACAGTATGTTGAGAGCATTAGCTATTGCATTGGCCTTACCAGGATGGTAAAGCACATTCATATCATAGTCATTGAGGAATTCAAGCAATCTCCTCTGACGAAGATTCAACTCTTTTTGGGCGAACACATATTGGAGGCTCTTATGATCTATGAACACATCTATGTGAAAACCATACAAGTAATGTCTTAAAATCTTTAAGGCAAATACTACGGCTACAAGTTCGAGTTCATGAGTCGGGTAGTTCTTCTCATGTACCTTAAGCTGTCTAGAAGCATAAACTATGACTTTACCTCGCTGCATCAACATACAACCTAGGTCGACCCTGGATGCATCACAATAAAACACATAACCGTCTGAACCATCAGGTAGAGTAAAGACTGGAGCTGTATTCAACCTGGTCTTTAGTTTTTAGAAGCTTTTCTCACACTCATCTGACCACTGAAACTTGACCTTTCTTAGAGTCAACATGGTCAATGGGGAAGATATGGATGAAAATTCTTCAACAAATCTCCTATAATAACCATCCAAACCCAAGAAACTTCTAATATCGGTTGGAGAGGTGGGTCTAGGCCATTGTTTCACTGCCTCTATCTTCTGAGAATCCACTTGAATTCCTTCGCTAGACACCACATGACCAAGGAAAGTGACTGACTGTAACCAGAATTCACATTTGTTGAACTTAGTCAATAACTGCGATCCTTGAGAGTTTGCAGAACAATTATCAGATGAGTTGCATGCTTCTCATCACTCCGAAAATAAATGAGGATATCATCAATAAAGACTATAACGAACAAATCCAAATACTATTTGAACACCATGTTCATTAAGTCCATGAAAGCTGCAGGAGCATTTGTTAGTCCGAAAGACATAAATATAAATTCATAATGACCATACCGAGTTCTGAAGGCTATCTTCAGAATGTCACTCTCTCTGACTCTGAGCTTATGATAGCCAAATCTGAGGTCTATCTTTGAAAAATAACTAGCACCTTGAAGTTGGTCGAACAAGTCATCAATCCTGGGGATGGGGTACTTATTCTTGATGGTGACTTTGTTCAACTGACGATAGTCAATGCACATTTTGAGAGATCCATCTTTTTTTTTCACGAACAACACTGGAGCACCCCATGGAGAGATACTAGGTCTGATGAAGCTCTTATCTTGAAGGTCTTTCAATTGTTCCTTCAATTCCTTTAGCTCAGCTGGAGTTATTCTATCAGGAAGAATTGAAATAGGCTGGTTATCTGGCAGGAGATCTATTCCGAAGTCAATTTCCCTTTCGGGAGGAACTCCGGGAAGATTTTCTGGGAATACTTCTGGAAACTCATTTTATACTGGGGCTGACTCAGGAGTTGGGGTTTTAGAGTTTGAATCCTTAACCCGAACAAGATGATAGATATAACCTTTAGAGATCATCATTTTGGCCTTAAGGTAAGAGGTAAATTGACCTATAGGCGTTGAGCTACTACCTTTTCATTCTAAGACTGGCACACTTGGAAACTAAAACCGAATGATTCTAGTTCTATAATCGACTGAGGCATAATAGGAATGTAACAAGTTCATGCCTAGAGTGATATCAAAATCTACCATTTCTAACTCTAGAAGGTCTGCTGAGGTGACTTTCTGAGAGACTAAGATAAGGTAATTTCTGAATACCCGTCTAGTTATAGCTGGGTCACCAACAGGGGTAGAGACTGAAAAGGGTTCTGAGAGAGTTTTGGACTGACACCGAAGTTTACTGCTACATAGGGAGTTATAACGGACAAAGTAGCCCCTGGGTCTGACGACACATAAACACCTAACTCGAAGACTTGTAATCCTCCCACTACTGGTACTAAGTGTAGGCCACTCTCTTCAATCGATAAGCGGCCAAATCTGCACCCTCAACTAAGCGACACCCATAATGTTTGTTACCTTCTGCATGTCGTCAAAAAAACTCTTGTGGATCTTATCTTTACTTAGACCCATGAAACTCATGAGGGTCCATCCGATTAAAGTCCTGGTTTCTTGTTGCAGCAGTGTTAGTCTACGACAGAGCTGGAGCCACAACCTGCTAATTGACCTCAGCGGTCCTGGACTAAGCAAGCATTGGGATAGTAACCCTGAACTCAGCATGCATGACTTTCTTATTCAATGGGTCTATTGGGACTGTCGGCTGATTTCTTGCGTTAGCTCTTTTGGGATGCATTTTTTGAAATGCGCAAAGCAGGAGTTTGAAGAAGATTAAATAGAGTTCATACTCCATAACACGAGTTGGAAAATAAAGAAGGAAAGTATTTCCTTGAAGACTTAGTAGAATCTCTCATGTAGATGTGGCGAGCTTCACACCCATGAAAAAGACTCTACTTAGTGTGGCTTTCAGACATCCTAGGACTCTTGAACCTAATGCTCTGATACCAAGTTTGTCACTCCCCGAGGCTACCCCCTTGATGGAAACACGTGACCTAGGATCACGAGTGACCCCAAGCTAACCCCGAAGCTGGTATATCATAAGCATATTAAGAACAACTGAATAAAACATATACTATGCTGAAGCTAAAATTGTAGATAATTGAAAGATAGGGAATGCCCAATACTAATCTGAATATATAAATAATTTCTAGGAGTTTAGCAATACTGAACATTCACTCAAACTAAAGATAAATCTAATACTATGTCTAAAAAAGCCTCTAACTAACTAGAGTTGTTTGGATATTCTCCCAGCTAACTCTAGCAAAACTGAAACTGAAATGAAAGATTGAATATGTAAAAAAAATATCTATTGTCCTCGAAGTATGAGGACTCACCACTGAAGCTGTTGAATACGGGTCGGGAACTGATCTATGCGTGATCTGGATACTGAGTACCTGAACCTACATCATGAAAGGATATAACGTAGAGTATGCATCAGTACTTTGAATGTACTGAGCATGCATGACATAGATAATAGCTGAACAAACATATAAACTGAACAAAGCAAAACTGAGCAATGACATAATCTGAACAGAATAATAATACTGAAATAAACTGAATGCAATGACCAAGTACTGATTATTAACATAACATGCTGAGACTAAATATTGAAGTATAACTGAAAACCTGGTCAAACGCGCTAGAGTCTGACTGTGGGAGCTAATAATAACCGATATAAAACCACGTGAGCTAACTGTGGGTCCGATGTATACCCCCCATCGAGAGGACCCAATATACCTTACCAGGGGTATAAAGGCATGACTGGCGTGATCAGTAAAGATGATGCCCAATAGAGGGGAATTATACCTACGGGGCACGTAGTTATGGGACTATAAGGGTACGCTGAACCCTAGTCCACTCAGTTCTAAGCCTACTCCCAACTGGAATTGTGTATAACACAACATAACTGAAATATTGGATACCTCAATATTATGACATTCAAATATGAGAATGCAACATTTATGTACTGACAATGTAACATTTGAATATGGAGCATGTATATCTGTTTAATTGACCTAGCAAGTGTAATTCATGAACTAAGAGAATTTACACAACTAGGGTTCTGAATTTCATGCAAAGAACTAAGCAACTATTTCACGAAAATAGGATAATATGAGTAAAAACACTATAACAGCTAAATCACAACTAATATCTAAGATTTTAGAGACCCTAGGTCTAAGCAAGATGTAACGAATCAAGAATCTGACTGAATTCTAGGGACCTAGTGGATGAAAGAAACCCACTAGTGAAATCCCACATACCTGGTAACAAAATTCACAGAAAAATCCTTCGATTTTGGGTCTGAAGCTGAAGAAAACCCACTTCGTGTTCTTCAGGGAAAGCTGGCTCCTCGTATTCTTCTCTTCGTTTTGATTTTGGTGATTTTGGAGAATGAATCGACTAGGGTAGGTTCTAATTAGAATACTAGGGTTAAACTGAGTAAAACGAAGTAGTTTAGGTGTTAACGACGTAGTTTAACTGTGCAACCCATAGGGGAAAAGACCAAAAAGACCCCAACTTAAAATCTGATGGAGGCTGACCACGACGCCACTGACGGACCATCAAAGGGACCACGACCTGTCAAGTGGGTCGTGGTTGCTGTCCAGTGACTATTGGTTCAGGGCACCCTCCTCTACGGTCTACTTCACGGACCGTGTGAAGGACCATGGACCGTGAAAGCCACTGTGGTTCTTCACTTGGGACTGGGGTCTACTGGCTCAAGACGATGGACCCATCCACGACCCGTGGTGGGCACTGTTGTTTGGTGTCTGAGCTTGGTTGGTTCTACCTGGTTTCCACGAGTCTTCCCATGGCTCGTGTGGTGGTCTACGGTCCGTGAAGGGCTCCATGGTCGACCACTTCTAGGTGGATGTGAACTACGAGCAGGTCGACGAACTGTGGTTCCTTTCACGGTCTGTGAACCCCTCGTGGTTCACCAATTTTCTGTTATTCTGTCTGAGCTAAGTTCTTAGGTGTTACACTTCTAGTTCTCAAAATAATTTAACGGGTTGTTACATTATCTACCACTAAAACAAACGTTCGTTCTCAAATGATAAAAGAACAGAAAGTACAGGAATGCTAAAAAAGTTAGGGATATATGATCTGCATGTGCGACTTAGTCTCCCTAGTAGCTTCCTTAACCCTTCGATTGAATCTTTACTGAAACAACTTCTTTTGACCTCAGCTTTTGAATTTGTCTATCCAAGTTGGTCACTAGCTTTTCTTTAAACGTCAAATTCTGATCAAGTAACACTAAATCTAACTGAGTCACATAAAAATCATCTTGCTGTTACTTCTTCAACATCGAAATATGAAATATAGGGTGAACACCCGATAAGCCAGGTGACAAAGCCAATTTGTAAGCCACCTAATTTATATGCTCAATAATCTTGAAGGACCAATATACCTCGGGCACAACTTTTCCTTCTTTCAAAATCTCATCATATCCTTCATCGGTGGAAGTTTTAATAAAATTTGGTCCCCCACCATGAACTCCAAATCATGAACCTTTCGATCTGCATAACTTTTTAATCCACTCTGAGCCAAGAGAGGCCTATCTTGAATCAAATTGATCTTGTCCAAGGACTTCCTCAACAAATATGTACCATACGGCCTAACCTTAAATGCATTAAAAGAACCAACTAGAAATAAAAATTTCCTACCATACAATGCCTCAAATGGTACAAACTAAATACTTGAATGATAATTGTTGTAGGAAACTGCACTAAAATCCCAAAATGTATCCCTAATAACCACCAAAGTTGATCACACATTGATGAGTCTGAGATTTGGACTTATTTGGGACTTTGTTTATATAGTTTATTGTCCTCAAATGCCTAATTTGTATCATAAACTAATGTTAAAGCGTTAATTTTCAGGTATATGGATTGAGGAGCAAAGCAAGGATGACAAAAATGAACAAAACAAACTGAATAATTGAGGAAAGGCGACCCTGATAATCGCCAAGAGCACTTGGCAAATCGTCGTGTGGCTATTTAGTTCGCCTAAAGTTCTAGTGTCCCAACCCTGAGGGAAGAAACCAAGCCGGCGACAAGAAAGGGGAATTCGGTGTGTCGCTGATCAGTTCCACGATGACAAAAATGATTTCCCAAAGTTACACGACTTGAGGATGCTGAGAGCCAATGCAAAAAGGCGATAGAAGAGAGCAAAGGGTAGTTCACCGAACCACTCGGCGAACCCGACTTACCTTACCTAATGGCCCTTCGTGGCTAATTTTTGGCAACTATAAATTGAATTTTGAACTGGTAATTCAGTAGTTCTTTTTTCAGATTTTACCTTACTACCATTTAGAAAAGTTTTCTTTTGAAGTTAGAGAGTTCTCCTTGTAGACTTGAAGGCTTTTTGAGACTCAATTCGGAGATTTTGCAAGTGGGTTACTAATTTTCTTCAATTTGGAGCATTGTAAAGGCTTGAATACTCTTACCTAGTTGATGGCTAATCGATTTGGAAACCATTTTTACCTTTTTATGATGTTGCCAAAATCCCCAATTCTTGGGGTGTGATCATGTGATTATGGGTTGAATTAGTTTATGGGTATTGTTAATTACTAGTTTACAATGCTATATTGAAGTGGGTTTAATCATTAGCTGAGGTTTAATTTATGAATTGTAGTTGCAAATGCAGTTCTAATTTTGTGTTCTTAGCTTGCTCAAGAGAGAGGTTTTGGAACTAAGGTTTCTAATTAAAGGTATAAATGTATTGGGTTGATATGGGTTCAGCTCGAGAGAGTGAATCCTAAACCCAATCCTACCCATCTAGCTCGAGAGAGTGGATGAATTAAAGTGTGGGTTGTTGTTAATTGCTATGCTTGTTGATGTTCGAAAGAAATCACCTCATTCGGGGTAGTTGTTCGAGAGAAAGCTATCTCCCTTATAGTCTTGCCTACCCACTAATATTTAGTTGTTTACTAGTAGTTTCAATTACCCATATATCAAAATTTGCCTATAATCGATCACATCCCGAGAATTCCTCTCCATATTGTTATTTCGGTTTTGTGTGACTGCTTTGTAGTTGATAATTGCAAACAAAAAATCCCCCATCTGACATTCGTGTCACCCCTTTTGATTTGTTTCATGTCTTTTTCGATAATTTCTATTCCTATAGCTAGTTAGATCACATTCGTACTTCTTAATTGAATTTGAACATATACCGCTCCTTGTGGGATTCGACCCCAACTCAATTGTTGGGTTTTATACTGTTTAATGATTGTTTGCACCTAGAACTGGATGAGGTGTGTTTGAAACTTTAATAAAAAATGGCACCGCTGTCGGGGAGTGGTGTTGTTTAAAATTCTTTTAGTGAAGTTAAATTGTGATCTCTTTGGTTGTAGTTAAATATACTTTTTTTAGTTTTTGGTTTTGTGTTGCTTGTGTTGAACATAGGAAGATAGGAGCGTTAACGGAAGTAATGGTAGCCAAGTGGGCCACCAAGATGATGTTGGGAACCTCAATGATGTAAATGACCCAAATGTGAATGACCCAATTCCATTGTGTGGTGTGGGTGCAATACGTCTACCTCCAGCTGAAGGAAACATTGTTTTTTACATTACTAGCACAGTGTTTCAGCTCCTACAATTGAAAGGTTTATTTGGGGGGAAGACTTATGAGGATCCACATGAGCATATTCGGAACTTCGTGGACGTTTGTGGTCCGTTCTCATTTAAGAACATATCACAAGAATCAATATGTCTCAGGTTGTTCCCATTTTCTTTGATGGGTGAAGCGACCAAATGGTTATCTGAGTTACCAAGTGACTCCATCACCTCTTGGGATGAGCTGATCACAATATTCCAAGTGAGATTCTCCCCCCCCATCGAAGATGATGATACTCAGAGATAACATCCAAGGTTTTAAATGCTTGGAAGCTGAGCCAATCCACGAGACGTGGTTGAGGTTTAAGAAGTTGGTGATGCAATGCCCAACACATGGACTTCCAAATAATGTGTTGCTGCAATACTTCTATAGGAGCCTCGACCCGGTGAACAAAGGAGTTGCTGATCAACTCGTTCCTGGTGGTATAATGCAGAAACCCTATGAAGTAGCATCTCAACTTCTTGATTGTATGACCAAGATAAATGGGCATGGTACACCCGTGAAGACCAAGTTTCTCCTCTCAATTTTAGAATGACAAAAGAGTAGATCAAAAAGGATTAAGAGAGCGACCAAAACATGGCCAAAATTATGACCCAACTGGATATCTTGGCTAAAAATGTCATGGATGTTGGTACTAAGAGCGTTAATGCTATGGGTGTTGGTGGAGTAAACCCTGATGAAGCACAATTTGAGGCGTTGTACAATGAGGAAGTGAACTTCCTAGCCAATCAAGGAGGAGGTTATCGTGCAAACTACGCAAGACCAGGTGGAAATCAAGGTTGGAATAGAGATGAGGGTTGGAGAGACCGTGACAAAGATTGGTGTGATCGTAACGCCAGTTGGAAGTAAAGAGAGGGTGATAAGGATATGTACGTCCCTCCCCATGAGCGTCAAAAGCCCAAGGAATCTGAAAATATCCATACGGAAGACATGGTCTCACACATTCTCAACAAAGTTGAAGGATCGGACAAGGTGTTAAAAGATATGAATGAGGATGTATCTACACTTGATCAGACGGTCACCTCTCATTCAGTGTCAATCAAGCAGTTGGAGACCCAAATGGGTCAAATTTCTTCTCATTTGAATCCAAGGCCAAAAGGGAGCCTACAAAGTGATACCTTGGAAAACCCAAAGAATGATCTGTAAATGGGTACTTTCATCGTGCCACGATGTTAACTAAGGCGCTTCTTGGGAGGCAACCCAAGTTTTCAATGCTTTAGTTTCTAATTTTAAATAATAGGTGTTGATTGTGTAGGTTAAAAAGTGAAAAGTGTTGGAAAATAGATAGTTTGGCGAGCAAAAGTCCAGTCGGTGACCCGCCGAACAGGTCGGCGAGCCCCGATTTGGACCACCGCTGGAACCACCAAGCTTGAGGGGGAACTCTATAAAACTCGGTGAGCTATAGGCTTAATCGGCGACTCAACGAACAAGTCGGCGAGCCCCAATTTTGTCCGCCGTTTGAACCTCCAAATATCTGGGAGTCCTGTAAAACTCAGTGAGGTAAAGTACTACTCGGCACATCGCCGAGTGGGTCGGCGAGCATGACTTACTCCACCGATGGTGCCGCGAACTGAAAGGTTTTAAAGGCCAAACGGTTTAATATTTTAAAATCTTTCATCTCTCTCATTTTCAGCTTTCATACCCTCTAACACAGTAGTTAATCTCCCTTAGTTTATTGTTTTACCCACATTTTTGTGTGAAATCATGCTCGTAATTGGAGAACTTTGCCACCTAGCTTTTTAAATTTGATATTCGATAATAAGGTTGGTTTTCCGAACCCCATACTTTAATTTTGTGGTTGATCTCGAAAGAAATAGGTAAATTTGAAGTTGATTTGTGTTGGGCACATAGTATAATTGTGTTTAATGTGTTAGATTTCTCGTAAGTTGTGTGAATGTGTGCCTAATTGATTTAAAACGATCGATTCTCATGTTTTGTTTGTTAAAATTGGTTTTAAATTGTTGGGTTGCAGTTTATTTGTGTTGGGTCTAGTGGGGTGAAGTCTAAGTAACCCCAAATTGTTCTAAATGACGTGATTTGCCCAATGATGGAGCGTTTGACGTCATTCTTAAGGGAAAAAGTCATCAAATGATCAATTTTGGCTAAATCGGGGGAAGTCTGAGCACCCCGAGGGCATGGGTCGTATGGGTCTGCCTCTAATTGAGTATTGTTGGTGTTCGATTTTGAATTCAGGGGCTGCGGGCTTGATTTTAAATTATTGAGTTGAAAACTGGCATATTGGGCCGTTTGGCGAGCTACGTCGAGCTCGCCGAGTGGTTCGGCGGTTCGCCAAAGTCCCCCTCAAATCGCCCTTTAATTCAATTTTTGGTTGATTTTGTTCTGTAAATTTCGGCGAGATGCCCGAGCTCGTCGAGTGAACTCGGCGACTCACCAAAAGGTCTTCTTAATATCCCTTTATGCGCCCCTAACCCTTAAAATACAGTATGACTTTCAGCGTTCTAAGCCTAGCTCACCCATTGGTGTCGGTGATTCACCGAATGGCCCTGAACATCACCGACCTGTCTTATTCTGGAAATATTTTGAGCTGGTACTTTCAGCGATCTCGATCTGTCTTACCTAAGTGACTCGCCGACTAGTTCGGCGAGTCTTTCTGCAACTTAACTTCTGCATTTTTCTTGAATTATTTCTAATATGTTTCTATGTGTTTTGCAGAAATGGCTAAACTCAAAGTTCCAGGAAGAGACATGTCGTCCGACAATCGGGGAAAATGAATCACCATAAATGAGGATGCAACTGCATCCAAGGCAAAGGCAGCCAAAATCCCTACAAAGGGAGGAAAAGGCAAAGGAAGAGCAAGGCGCCTGTGGTAGAGTCACCAGAGGTCAGCTCCGACATTGAGGGAGTCTATGAGACTCACCTCACCTCGTCAGACAATGAGGGAGAGTCCTAGGATTCTTAGGCTCTCTTCTCTGAGCCTGAGGATGACCAGCTTCTACATGTCCGGAGAGCAGAAATTCGCTCCAAGGGGATTCATGATCCATCTAGGATCCGGGTGCCTTAGAATCCTAGTCCTCCCCAACTTCAGCTCAGACTGTGGTCCCAACACCACTTGTACATGGTCCTTAATCCCGGTCTCTCAACAGACTAAAGGTCGAGGGATTGAGGACTATTATTGAGGAGACTTTGCAGATGACTACCAGGGTATCATCAAGAGAACGGAGTTGGAGGAAATGAAAAGTTGGTTGGCTCCTCTCCTTTTTGACAGTACTCCTAGATGGATTGAGGTCGGAGTGCCAATAGAGAAGAAGGATCTCAACGTGGCAGCACATTATTGGTTTGGGTTTATTAGTAGCACAATCATGCCATCCCAAAACGAGTCTATCCTCCGCCACACAAATGTGGCCTGTCTTGGATCCATTATTGTTGGGAAGAAACTAAATTCAGGTGCAATCATTTGGCAAGAGATGGCCATGAGGGCTAGGCAGCGCCATACATCTCTCCCCTTTCTGATGTTGATCACCGAGCTGTGCAGACGAGCCCGTGTTCTACGAGATGAGACGACGGATGTGGAAGTGACTCCCACCTTCTCTACTGACATCCGACGTATTGAGGCCGAGTACTTGAAGGATGAGGCTGAGAGAAGGAGAGCAACTTCGGTGGACACACCCCCGACGATTAATATTGATACATTTCCTGCAGAGGCAGTATTGCCTACTCCGGCCACTGGGCCTTTAGGTACTTCTAGCTCTGCTCCCTCTAAGACTCCGAGTTCTTCTACTGCTCCCCCGTCCCCTAGATATGCTACGGGTACTACTACTTCCAGACCTCTGCTCACCCAGGCCATGCTGCTGCGGATGGGCTACCTAGCCCATTCTGCTGATGTGCGTGCCTCCTGGATAGAGGCTGCGGTTCCAGGGATGATTGAGAGAGTGCTCACTACTACATTGGCACCTCTCAGAGATTCTATTGATGCCCTCACAACGAGAATAGAGGTGTGTGAGAAAGGTCAATGAGCTACTCATGAGGTGACAACCTTAAAGGTAGCGATTGCGGAGTTGAGGAAAGATGTGGACCAGCTGAAATCTACTGATATGTCTCTGATTTTTGGGACTGTGGAGATCCCTGATGACATGAGCACATATATTCCAGCTCATTCTGATGTGCCTCCGGCTATCACCAGAGATGAGGTTAGAGCTGATGATGCGGCTGCAGATTCCGAGGTTGAGACTGATGAGAAACAACTTGGTGTTCAGGAGGAGACCATCTATGAGGACCTGACTGATTTCAAGGAGGCTATGGTATATTATGCTATTTAGACCTCTTTGAGAGATACCTCTATGGCAGGCTCCAGTGGAGCTAAGGTGGATGAGACACCGGGCATTGATGCCCAACCTCATAGTGTGACCCCGAGCACTGATGCCCTGACAGATGGAGATACTATGATGCAGACTTCACCGAGGCTTAGCTTGGCAGGATGATTTTTCCCCTCCCTCTCTGTTACTCTGTGATACTTTATCTTTGTTTTAGTTGCATTTGAGGACAACTGCTTCTTTTTGTTGGGTGGGATGAGGTATTTCCATACCTACCTCTTGAGATTTTGTTATGTTTGTGAATATTGAGCTTATTTTGTTGATATATATGTCTTGATCTTGCTCTTGTGGATGTTTTTGCTTATTGCCTATTGTTTTGAATGAAAATGGTTTTAAACCTAATTTTAAAATTTTGCCACCTCTTTTATGTGTGATTGTGGTTGTTCATGTGCGAATTTGAGTGTTGGTTGTGATCAATACCGATGACTTGAATAGTGCTCTTAATTGAACAAAATGAATGTGCGGCTACGATGAGGCAAATGAAGTTGCATAGACAATCTGTGAACTTTTAGCATCTCATTGTGACTAGCCGGTTATCAAATGAGTCTCTTGTAATGAGCATTGCACGCTAGCTAGAAGGTGTGGAGTCTTGTTCGATATTGGTACCAATGCCTTGTGTGATGAGATTACTTTGAACATTGTGTGTGACGACACCTAGAATTTTCCCCGTTGGTCCGGTTGATTGAGTGATGCAAGCACTTGAAATGATCTTAGGCAACAATTTTCAAGAGTGAAAACAATTTGACAATATACCTTTTTTGTGGCCAACCTTGTGAGATGTGTGAACCTTGCTTGAACCCTCCTAATCCTTAACTTTTTCTTGGAAGAAACTTGAACAATTGTGACCTCTCTTTATCCATTCACCCATAACTTTCATGAAGTATGGTTTGTTTGAATAGCCAACTTAGGCGAAAAACCTAAGTTGGGGGTGTGGTGAAAAGAGAAGGAAAGTCAAGAATTGTGATAAATCCCCCTTTGAGTAATAGTTTTGAAAAAGATGGAACCCCTCCATGTAAAAAAAATAAGAGAAAAGAGAAAAGAAAATGAAAAAGAAGAAAGAAAAGAAAAAGAATGAAAAAGTTGTGAAATACAGTAGTGGAAATTGCAAAAGAAATGGGGTATCCGGTAGTTCATATGAAGTTGAATAATGGGGTGGATTATGAGCATGATTGAAATGTCAAAGAAAAGAAGGAAAGTGATGTTTAGACCATACTTAATGAAGGTAGAAGCCACTAAGCCTAAATGACCATACCTTGACACTAAGTCCCGTTACAAGCCTTGAAAAGACCTTTGTGATCTTAAGTGAGTTGAAACGAATGTTAATTGGAAAATAAGGGCAAACCTATGGGTGAAGTCATGCATGTCTTCATCTTTGTGAGTGTGAGAGTTGTATGTGATTCCGAAACTTTAAATTGTTGAGAAATTTTGTGTGAATATGGAATCATCTTTGTTGTGAGGGCATTTGAGTACCTTTGTTGAGCTTGAACTTGCATTTGAAGCAACTATTGTAAGCTTGAGCATCTTTGATAATGGTGAGTCACAATTTGAATCTTTTAGTGCACAACTGATCATTGCATGAGTAATTTGAACCTTGTTGTGTGCATTCATGTTGAGTCTTATCCAACATTATTTAAGACATCTTATTTGAACTGCTGATCTTGAGTTTTACTTGAGGACAAGCAAAAGTTTAAGTTGGGGTGTTGCTGAGTCCGAGATTTGGACTCATTTAGGGCTTTGTTTATATAGTTTTAGTGTCCTCAAATGCCTAATTTGTACCATAAACTGATGTTAAAGCCTTTATTTTTTTAGGTATATGGATTGAGAAGCAAAGCAAGGACACTAACAGGCAAAAATGAACAAAACAAATTGAAGAAGTGGAGAAAGGCGAGCCTGATGATCGCTAGCCGTATGGCTATTTAGTCCGCCAAAAGTTCTGGTGTGCCATCCCTGAGGGAAGAAACCAAGTCGGTGATAGAAAAGGGGTAGTCGGCGTGTCGCCGATCAGTTCCGCAATGACAAGAGTGATCTCCCAAAGTTACTGGACTTGAGGATGCTGAGAGCCAATGCAAAAAGGCGATAGAAGAGAGCAAAGGGCGGTTCACCGAACCACTCGAAGAACCCGACTTACCTCACCTAATGGCCCTTCGTGGCTAATTTTTGGCAACTATAAATTGAATTTTGAACTGGTAATTCAGTAGTTCGTTTTTTCAGATTTTATCTTACTACCATTTAAAATAGTTTTCTTTTGAAGTTAGAGAGTTCTCCTAGTAGACTTGAAGGCTTTTTGAGACCTAATTCAGATATTTTGCAAGTGGGTTACTAATTTTCTTCAACTTGGAGCACTGTAAAGGCTTGAATACTCTTACCTAGTTGATGGCTAATCGATTTGGTAACCGTTTTTACCTTTTTATGATGTTTGGCTAAAACCCCAATTCTTGGGGTGTGATCATGTGATTATGGGTTGAATTAGTTTATGGGTATTGTTAATTACTAGTTTAAATGCTATATTGAAGTGGGTTTAATCATTAGGTGAGGTTTAGTTTATGAATTGTAGTTGCAAATGCAGTTCTAATTTTGTGTTCTTAGCTTGCTCGAGAGAAAGGTTTTGGAACTAAGGTTTCTGATAAATGGTTTGTATGTATTGGGTTGATATGGGTTCAGCTCGAGAGAGTGAATCCTAAATCCAATCCTACCCATCTAGCTTGAGAGAGTGGATGAATTAAGGTGTGGGTTGTTCTTAATTTCTATGCTTGTTGATGTTCGAAAGAAATCACCTGATTCGGGTAGTTGTTCGAGAGAAAGCTATCTCCCTTATAGTCTAGCCTACCCAATGATATTTAGTTGTTTACTAGTAGTTTCCATTACCCATATATCAAAATTTGCCTATAATCGATCACATCCCGAGAATTCCTCTATGTATTGTTATTTCAGTTTTGTGTGACTACTTTGTAGATGATAATTGCAAACAAAAAATCCCCCATCTGACATTCGTGTCACCCCTTTTGATTTGTTTCATGTCTTTTTCGATAATTTATATTCCTATAGCTAGTTAGATCACATTCATACTTCTTAATTGAATTTGAACACGTACCGCTCCCTGTGGATTCGACCCCAACTCAATTGTTGGGTTTTATACTGTTTAACGATCGTTTGCACCTAGAATTGGATGAGGTGTGTTTGAAACGTTAATCACACACACTCGCTACATATTCTCAAGGATCTTAATAGTCCGTTCAGACTAACTATCAATGTATGTATGCAATGATGTACTAAGATCCATTTGAGTTCCAACTCCTTGTGCGTAGGCCACCAAAAATGAGATATAAATTATGTTCCTCGATGTGAAGTAATAGATATGGGAACCCTATGTAAAAAAACTATCTCACAAATTTAGATCTAGGCTAACTTCCACGAACTATGAGTAGTCTGAATTGATATGAAATATATAGACTTGGTCAATCGATCCACTATAACCATATAACATCAACTTACATAAGATACGTGGCAATCCTACCACAAAACCCATAGTAAT